>VDFB02346933.1:0-17744 GCA_007258455.2 Sequoia sempervirens | reverse complement strand
CATGTTAGTGGATGTTGGAAAGTTGATAGGTTTGTTCGAAAGGCTATTGATACAAGATCAATTGACATGTTTGAAAATGATCAAGAGTTTGATTTTGCAGTTAATGGTTTGTTGCTTCAATTTTGGTTTTTTCTTTGAAATTTTCTTTTGTTGATTGTTGTGATTGTTTCTATTTGTGTTGCCAAAGGAAGAAGGTGACGATCAGTTTATTGTGTATGATTGATTATTTCAAGTGAAAGCAAGATGAGACGAATGGATTTTTTCAAATATTTGGATGTTTTTGATGTTTTTCAAATGTTTTGAGGCTATTTTTTTGGGTATTTTTGAGATTTTGTAAATGTTTTGAATTTTGAATTTTGCGATGTTTTTGGGTATTTTGAGATTTTATGAATGTTTTTGGATTTTCTTGGTTTTTCTGATGTTTTTTTTTTCGAATGTTTTTGTTTTTTTTGTGTCTCAAGGGCTGATCAATTATTAGACTTGCCTACGTTTAAGCTCAAAGATGACATAGTTCAGATACCATGTTTTTGGAATTTTTGATATGTTTTGGATGTTTTTTTGGATGTTTTTGGATTTTTTTTATTTTCTTATGTTTTTGAATTTTTACATGATTTTGACGAATTGAATATGGATATGTGTTATGATATCAGTGCTCTGTTTTGGATTTTGTTGAAGACCAAGCTAAGGTTGACTGATCAGATCAATGGATTGATGATGATAACATTATTGAGGATGCACAACAATGCAAGGATAGTGTTAAGAAACACAAGGATTAGGATGGATATCCCAAGATGATGAGGGATTGACTGGATTCAATTGATCAAGATTGATGATGATAGCATTGCTGAGGATACACAACAATGCAAGGATAGTTTTAAGGAACATGAGGACTGAGATGTGAATGGATTGATTAGATTTGATTGATCAAGAGTTTGAAGCTTGATTTGGAGAAAAATCTATTTGAATGTGAAGTACCCATAAAATCTGCAAAACTCTGTTCCTCAAACATGAGTTAGTTTTATGCAAAGTTTATCAAAATACCATGTAAATGATTCAAGAATGCAACAAATAACAAGAGAAATCTAGAGACATTTCAAAAGCACAACATATACCTATTCCATATTGGATTGGTGTCAAATGTGCAAATGACCCTTTCCTAATCCTTGCTCAAAAATTGAAATGATGTAATGCCACTATGATGAAGAGAAAAATTAATTCTCAAACCAAGAGAGTAACTTTGCATGAAGATGTAGATGAATTGATGAGAGAATGGCCAAATGGATGAATGTGGGACTAAAAAAATACCAATGAAAAAAGGCCACTTGTCAACTTGTGATAGGATGAGGAATGTGCAAGATCTAGGAAATGTGCCCAAGAGAGGGAGTTTCAAATTCAAATTTGTGAAATAAATGTTGAGAGGGGGACATGAAAATGAGAAGTTAATGCAATGTTGGAAGGGACAAGTCAACTTCTCATCATTTTCAAACTTGAGGGAATATTATGTTTTTTATGCCAAGTTGAAAGAAAATAAGGTTTTTAATAAATCAATAAATCTATTTATTTGTGCATGTGGGAATATCTAGAGGATCTGATGGGTGGTTAGGTTAGTTTAATCAGGACTAGATTAATTTAATGATGATTAGGATGTTTGACCCCTTTGACTTGAATATTTGGATTTATTTAAATCAAGAGGGGAGAAATATGAATTTGGGACTTAATTAAATGAATGTTTGATTTATTTAATTAAAGTGATGATGCAAGATAAAAGTTAATTAATGAAGTGTTAGGATTTAATTGATTCATTTAAATGATGTAATGATGAAGTGGATTTATTTAATTTGAAGGATGAAATGTTAGATATGATTAAATGAAGGTTATTTGATTAAACCATTCGATTGACATGTATGCATATTTTTTGTGTCTACATTTTTCCCCTCTTTCAAGCAAATGTACTTGCTGTGTTGGTTCAAAGAATAAAATTTCCACAATTGAAATTCACTTTTTTTATAAAAAATTTGGTTGCCCCAGCGGAAAGAAGTACACTAGTACATTGCCCCCTTGAGAGATCGAGCGAAATGATTCGATCTCACGATAAAGAGGTTCAAAATGGATGGTTATGGATGATGATGCAAATGAGATGTTTTTAAGATGCTTAGAATAAAAAATCTATATTATCTTAAACAACTTAAATGATGATATGATGTATGAGATGGATGGAATGGATGATGTGATATGCCATGATTATGCAATGGATGATTTATGAGATGCTTAGACTAACAGATATATATTATGATGATGATATGTTGTGATTATGCAAATGTGATGATTTATGAGATGTTTAGACTAACAAATCTATATTATGATGATGATATGTTGTGATTATGCAAATGTATGATATGAAAATGTGATGATTTATGAGATGCTTAGACTAACAGATCTATATTAGGATGATGATTATGCATGTGAGATGATATGCAAAATACTGATAGTTTGTGGATGCAAGATGAATGCACTGGTGATGATGATTAACTTTTCATGCTGTGATGTGAGTGCGGAAAAGAAGAAATTAGATGATTACAAGAGGATCCAACAAGCCAACATTATGAGAAATGATGATGATAGATGGATGATTTGCTTATCAAGGATTGGGATTTTAAAAGGGTCACTTACCTTATGTTTGATAACATGCATAAGTACGATGCATCAAGGTATAAAGAACCAGGATGGCTTTGTACTTAGTGTGATGGACTTTGACTCGACAAATAGATAGGAGTATTCTTGTTCACACCTGACATATGAAAACCTTGCTAGGATGCACTTTAGAGGTTTCAAACACCTTGGACCAAAACACGGACATGTATAACTTATCAATGCAATAGTCAACAAGTTGGCCAAAACATCCTCTATACATATCTAACAAAGCAAGTATTCGCCAAGTTGTTTTACAAGAAACATCCAACAAGCATAGCAAACAAGGATAGCTATTCGTTGACATTCCTATCTCTAAATCCTTTGTTTGGATATCATTGAGAGAGGGATCCTTAGGAGTGACATGCATCAAGTCAAAAAGAGCAAAGAAGATAAAACACACCAACAAGTTGATGTTTAATAGCTAATCTTGCGCTAACAAAAAGGGAATGTGTTTTAAAGGATAAGAACCAAAACTATTGCAAAAAAAATAATGACCATTATAGGAAGGATGCATCCTAGGACTTGTTAGTGGATGGTGGCATGCCATTTCATTTATCAAAGTGCTCTTTACGATCATCATGCCCTTGTAGGAAGGATTCATCCTACGACATGATGTTATCAATATGAGACTATTTGGATAATGGACTATTGACACAAAGACTTGACCGACTTGTTTACGTATTGACTGAGACTTGAGACTTGACGCTTTTGAGTTCTTACTTTTAACCTGCTAGACTTGTTTCTAACTGTTTCACAAAAGGTTGAGAATGACGATCAATTTATTATGAATGGTGCTTATTGCGGGTGCAAATGAGATGAGGTGGATGGATTTTTCAAATATTTGGATGTTTTGATCACATTTGAGATGTTTTGAGTTTGTTTTAGGTGATTTTTCCAGGAGTACACAAATGTTTTTATTTTTTGATTTTTCAATGTTTTGGGATTTTCGAGATTTTGACCAAAGACCTAACCTAAAGAGCTATCCTAGGGGCCTCGAGGGCTGATCAAAGATTAGCCTTGCCTACATTATACACACTGAGACCACGTAGTTGAACAAACTTGGGGTTATAGATGACAATATGCATGATGAACTATCAATTTTATTATGACCGACTTCTAAAGGATTGACCTAAGTGTCGAGGAGATGATCAAAGAATCAACTTGCCTCGTTCAAGCTTAGAGAGCGGCGTGGTTGACAAGATGACCTTGTTTTTGACTTTTTTGAAAGAACTTTTGACCTATTTTGGTTTTTGACATGTTTTGAATGTTTTGGATTTTCCTAATGTTTTGGTGTTTTTGAATTTTTTGATTTTCTCATGTTTTGGATTTTCTAATTTAGGACTTTAAGAATATACACAAATCGATCAATGAGAACATGCCCTAGCATGATGCACTAGACTACTCCAATAAAGGCGGGGACAAGCGACCTTGGTTGGTGAGCAAAATGCTTAGGATCCGCAGTATGAAAAATAGGATAAACTATGGTCGCGCATGTGAGTGGATGAGTGATGGATGGGGCCTAAATCACGATGAATGATGGAAGAAATGGATGAGTGATGTAGAACAGCCTTATAGATCTTGGTGGATGGAAAGTGCTTGTGGTACATAAAGGCGCTTGTTTTGCCAAGGGTTTCACCAAAGGTACTTACCCAAGAGATGCCATTGATGGTTTTCACTAGAGGGGCGATTTTTCTCTTTACTATTTTTTTGATACATTTCTAATTTTTTTGGATTTTTTTGTTGTCAACAAGATGCCTGTTTGCCAGGTTTTCACTGAAATAACCATTTTTTTAGGACATTTTCTATTTTTTTTGGATTTTTTGGTTCTATACCTTGAAAGACTTAGGCATAAAACTTTTTGAGATGAGAACTATTCATGGGCTCTTGCAGAGGTTCCCCTTCAGGTGTTGATAGCTGATATGCCCTTGATTTGTAACTTGCTATGATGATGAACAGTCCTAGCCAATTGGGTTCAAATTTTCCTTTGCTGCTTGGGTTTGGGACATTCTTATCATTTTCTTTTAAGACCAGTTCTCTGACTTGGAACATCTTGCTTCTTATTTTCTTATTGTAGCTCCTTTTGAGTCTATTATGATAGAGATGCAAATGATTTAAAACATCTATACATCTCTCATCCAGTAGCTCTAGCTCATTTAGTCTTGATACCTAGTACTCTTCATCTGTGATGAGGTTTTGCAGTGATTTCCTGAGCGATGGGAGCTCAATCTTAATGGGGAGTATGGCTTCTAATCCGTAGAATAAGGAGAAGGGGGTGGCACTAGTGGGTGTGCAGATGTTGGTTTGATAGGCCCAAAGGGTAGGATTAAGCTATAAGTGCCAGTCACGACCTGCGTCATTGACTGTTTTCTTGAGGATTTTCAAAATGGTCTTGTTTGTAGCTTCTGCTTGGCCATTGCCTTGGGGATAGTATAGGGTGGAGAAGCTATGTTGGATTTTGAATTTCTCGCATAAGTCACAGACATCCTAATTCTTGAATGGTGTCCCATTATCTGAGATGATGGTTTGTGGAACACCATAGCAACATATGAGATAGTTCAGAATGAACTTTGAAATCTGCTTTCAAGTTATATACATCATGGGTATGGCTTCCACCCATTTAGTAAAGTACTCAGTTGCGGTTATGATGAATTTGTGGCCATTAGATGAGGTAGGTGTGATTTTCGCAATGAGATCGAGTCCCCACTGCGAAAAGTGCCATGGTGTGACGATAGGATGAAGCTCTTGAGTTGGAGCATGGATGAGGTCCCCATACTACTGACATTGTAGACACTTTCTGACATAATCATGTGCTTATTTTTCCATTGTGGGCCAGTCATACCCCATCCTTAGCAATTTCTTAGCTATGGTCATTCCACTCAAGTGTGAGCCACAAATACCATTATGTACTTCAGTTAGAGCGGTCAATTCCTCCTCAGCATTTAGGCAGCGTAGTAGGGTTCCTTCTATGCTCCTACGATATAGGGTATTTCCTAGGATGACGAATCTGGATGCCTTTTTAACAAAGGTTCATTTTAGATTTGATGGTAGGTCAGCGGGTATGACTCCTCTTTGAAAGTATGTGTAAATTTCGTGGTACCAAGGATCACCAGGTCCAACGATTTTGCACATGAATTCTGATTCTGGTACCTCGAATGCGAGCACGAGAACCTGCTCAATTAGGAATTCATATTTTGGAACATTGTTGGGGATGTCCAGTAGGGACCCAATTGTTGCCATGGTGTCTATTGGTCGGTTGTTGGCTCTAGGTATCTTCTGAAATGTAATTTCGATGAAGGATTCTTTGAGAGTCTCCACCAATTTCTTGTATGGAGTGAGCTTGTTGTCCTTGGTCTGGTATTCATCGTTCACTTGATTTATGATCAATTTGCAGTCTCCATACACTTTGAGAGCCATGATGTTCCACTGCACTGCTATTCTGAGACCTATGGTCAAAGCTTCATATTTCGCAATGTTATTTGTGCAAGGAAATGCCAGTTTATACGATCTTGGTATGAAATCCCCTTGTGGTGTGATAAAGAAAACACTAGCTCCTAATCCATGTTGTGTGTATGAGCCATCGAAGTATAGTTTCTAGTGGTTAGCTATGTTGAGGTTGAAAATAGGCTCATCTGGAAACTTTGAGACAAGAGGATTCTCAGAGTAGATAGGTGCTTCTGCCAGTTGGTTTGTGATGACTTGTCCCTTGATTTCTTTCCTCTCCACATATTCAATGTCATATTCTGACAATATCATTACCCATTTAGCCATTCTTCCTGTGAGCATTTCCTTTGATAGTAGATACTTGAGAGGGTCAATTTTGGCGATGAGCTTTATTTTGTGTGCCAACATGTAATGTCTGAATTTTTGAGATGCAAACACTATTGTGAGACATGCTTTCTTAATGAATGAATAGTTTAGCTCATGACCAACCATTATCCTGCTAATGTAATAAATAGCCCTCTCTATTTTGTTTTCATCATGCTGAGCTAGGAGAGATCCAAGGGTTGCTACTATTGCTAACACACATAAGATCAATGGTTTCTTTGGGATGGGTGGCATTAAGATTGGTGGTGTCAGTAGATATTCCTTTATTTTTTTAAATACCTCTTCGCACTTGGTATCCCATTTGTATGCTACTCCCTTGTGGAGTAGGTGAGAGTATGGGTTCTGTTTGTTCACCAGTTGTGCTATGAATCTTCTAATGGATTGGAGTCTGCCTTGTAGACCTCTCAATTTCTTTAATGTTTTTAGTGCCTCCATCTTGAGGAATACTTTTAATTTTGTTGGATCCATCTAGATGCCCCTCATAGACACTATATATCCTAGCAATTTACCTTATTGTACATCAAAGACACACTTCTTGGGATTTAGTATAACTTTCTATTCCTCCAGTCTGTCAAAGATAGCACTTAGGGTTGCTCTGTGATCTTTTCTTTTTCTAGATTTAGCTAGGATGTCATCGACATAGTCTTCAACCGTCTTATGGATCATGTCGTGGAATATCAATGTCACGGCCCTTTGGTATGTTGCTCCTGCATTCTTTAGGCTGAATGGTCTCATGTTCTAGTAGTAAGTCCCCCATGGACAAGTGAGAGTTGTCTTATGTTGATCCTCTTTTGCTATCATGATTTGATTGTATCCTAAAAATTTGTCCATTAGTGATAGCATCTCATGTCCTATTGTCATATCTACTATCATGTCAATATTTGGAAGCGGGAAGTCATCTTTCAGACATGCTTTGTTCAAATCTCTGAAGTCTGTACAAATTCTAATGGCTCCGTCAGGCTTTGAAACAGGTACCAAGTTTGATACCCATTCTGGATAATCTATTGGCCACGGTATGAATCCTGCATCTAGAAGCTTTTTTAGCTCCATTTTGATCAATAAGGCGATCTGAGGGTGCATTTTTTTGAAGCTTTTGTCTGAGAGGCTTTGCTTTTGGATACACTACTAAGTGGTGAACCACGGTCTGTGGATCAAGTCCTGGCATGTCAGCATAACTCCATGTGAATTTTATCTATCTTTCCATTAAGAAGGTTGCTAGGAGCTCTTGCTCTTCTGATAGTAGTGATTCCACATAGAATGTGATATGCATGGTTTCTTTTGTTCCTAGGTTGACAAGATTGCATTTTTCTACCAAGACTGCTGACTTTTCCTGATGAATAGCTCTTAAAGGAAGATTGAATCCCCCATCCTTAGTCATCTCAAAGAGGTTTTCACTGTTGGATGTGTCCTTTTGTTTTACTTTTTTCTTGTCAGAGAGTGCCACAGTGTGGTTTTCACTCAAGGACTTGGATATTATTCTTAATTTCTCACTTTTTTGACTGAAGGATTCAATCGTTTACCCATAATAGGCATGTGTGTCCAACTCCATTATAAACCCTACTTTATGGTCCCCCTTTGGAATGTTATCCTGCAGTCCCATGAATTCTGAGAGCGCCTCATCGTTTTTGAATGTATCAAGAACTGGTGGTCCTCGTTGGTCTTAGTTGATGAGTTGGGGATATACTAAATGAATCTCATGATTTTGATGGTATGTTTCAAAGGATAGGGTACTAATCATGCAAAGAGTGGTATCCTTGAATAGCCTAGGTAGATTGGTAATGGTATCCTCATCATCGCTACTACTACAGACTGTATAACTGAAAATATGTTATACTTCTGTGAATCCTTGCATGCAAGGATACTCAATAATGAGTCCTTGCAAATCAATTCACAGCTCTCTATCCGAGAAGAGCAGAGATTGATGTTGTGGCCCTCAGATTAACCCTGTTACCCCTGCAAATACAATCTAACGAGAGATTCAAAGAGAGAAGCAAGAATGCCAATCTCCATGAATCCTGTTCTTGCAATGCAACAATGAAAACTAATCTAAATGACTGTAAAATGTAATAAACCAAACTAATTTATTGAAATGAAACTTAATCTACATGCAATGCCATAAATGAATTATTTTGCAAATTAATTTACTATGAAGATTAAGCTAAAATGCAATATTAAACTATATGCTCTAAAAATAAGATGCTTATATAATCAAACTAATGTAATCTCAAATGATAAAATTCAAATTTGCAGCATAAGTCTGATGTAAAAATTCATGATTCTTTCTTTTTTTTTTGAAATGAGAATGAGAGGGCTCATTTTATAGGCAAAAGTAGAATTGAAGGAAAATTCAGAAGCAATGTGGGATAAATATAAAAATAGAAACAAATCTTGATTGGAATTCTTTTTTTTAGTTTTATTTCCTTTTAACTGATTTGTTTCCTTTTTTCATCAATGATATTTTGAGAGGATATTTCATTTATTTTATTTAATTTAAGATGATAATATCTTCTTTAATAAAATAAAATAAGATTATGTAATTTAGAAATGAATATTAATAAAATAAAATAAAATTATTTAATTAAAAATAGATTTAATTAAATAGCATCATTTTATTTAAGTAATATTAACTTCAATTAAATAACATTATTTTATTTATTAAAAGTGATTTATTTCTTTTGATTAAATAAAATTAATGAAGCATTCAAACCTTAGGGAAAATTGAAACATTTGAAATAGCTATGAATTGACTAAGAAATTTGATTTGAAAATGTGACAATCATTGATTCAAAAAGTTGATGTTGACAAATTAAATAAATGGGGCCCAAAGTCTAGGTGACCATTTTAGGTTGCATACATTTTCCCCTCTTTGACTAATGTGAGGTCGACCCGGGATCACATGCAGTCAAAGAATGAAGTTGCAATGTGAGATCGATTTAGGATCACAAAACAACTCAGATGTGAGGTCGACTCGGGATCACATCTAGACAAACATAAACAAAAGGCCTTTGAACATGAGGTTGATTCGGCATCACATCCAAAGTGAGATAAGAATCTCAAGCAAGGTTGTCCCAAGAGAAGCAATTGATAAATTGATAAAGTTGAATCAAGGATTGAAGTTTGATAGGTACTACCCCCTCGTGATCGAAATCGAAACGAGATAGAGGAGAAATAATAAATTGAAAGCAATTTGATCAAATCAAACAAAAGATAAGGTTCCTGATGTAAGATGAAAAATATAAGAATCACAGAACCCAGGTAGATCGGCAAGAAAATTATGCCCTAAGGTTGAATTAGAAGAAAAGAAGTGGGGTGAAATCGAATGGAAGATAGAAGTTTGGAAGAAATGGAAAGAAATGGAGAGAAGGAAGAGAATCTTCTTCAATAAAGAGGATGCATCAAAATCAATCAACTATTTAAGACAGGGAGTTTCGATTGATCAATTTAAAGAAGATAAGGAAATGAAGAACGGAATAGCTTGATGAAAATCTGACAAGGAAAGATGAAGGAAACCCTCTCAACCCATAATAATTCTTCTGAAAAGTGCAAATTAACATGAAGTCTAAATAATGCAAGCTACATGAAAATGCAAAGGTGTACTCTGCAATAAGTAACATAGGTTTTGTGTGTTCATCATTCATTAGAGAATGTAAGAGAACTTATTTTCATCATTGGGCCATTATTATCAGACATCGGACAATCACACAATCATCACTAGTCACAAATGCAACTATGAAGATATGAATGTGATTTATATCAGCTTGGAATGTGGAAAGATTCTAACATGAGCATCAAAGACATGAAGGTCAAGATGACTACAATGTTAGCTTACCCAATTTAATGTAGCAAAACCATGCTCGCATCAAGACATAAACGCCAAGATTACCATGAGAATGGTTGTGCAAAAACATTCAAGGATGATGCCATAAATCTCTTAAGTGTGTCAAGTAGACAACAAGAGATACTGAAGAGGTTCAAGACAACACCCATAAGTAGAAAGCAAATAAAAACATGCCCCCTGCCCCAAGTCCTCTAGCTATGCATCACGGAGAGACTTATTAGACAAGGACACTCAATGAAAATCAATATCAGTCAACACACAAAGAAGAGATCATGGCATATCTCGAGCATTAAGTGTTGCAATTAAAAAATTTTAAGTGTGTAAACTGATACTGAGTTCCAAGGATAAGGATCGAATGCTTGCAAGTAGGTAAGATCACATGACTGAACTGGATAAGTGTTGAAAAACACACGATGTCAGGGGTTGTGTTGAAAAACACAGTTAAAGTTGAAAACACCGCTTATGCAGGGTGTCCCAAAGACAAGCATACCCAAGAGACCACAAAGCTTAACACAAGATGCCCCCTAGACACAAAGACCAATCACAAAACCAAGGCATTATGACAAGCATGATGGAGAAAGGCTATAACAGGATGGCTGCTAAGAAATAGATGCAAAGGCCCTTGGGTGAATAAGCTTCCAGGTTTCACTTGAAGCACTTTTAGATTTTGCATTTTTTTATATTTTTTGTATTTTATACTACTGCTTCCGTTCTCACCAAGTTGCAAGCATTTTTTTTTTTTTTTTGTTTTTTAATTTTCTATTTTATATTTTTTTTGTATTTTTTCAGCATCATATTTGAATTTTTTTGGATTTTTTTGACAATATATCAATTTTTTGGTAATTTTTTCAGTATCATATATCAATTTTTTTGGAACTTTTTTCAGGGTCATAATTATATACAAAGGATGCCCCCAGACAGAACGGGCATCAAGGATAGAACTTCTTCAGGTGCAAAACATTGATAGGCTCAGGGAGCTACTCCCCCTCTTCAATAGATAGTAGATAGGCACCTGTGCCAAAAGCTGCTGTGATGATGTAGGCCTAAAGCCACCAGGGTTCAAATCTTCCTGCTCTGCCTGCTTGGTTCTAGATTCTCTCTATGTGTGACAAGATCTCCTACTTGGAATTCCTCTTAGGCTTAACCTTTTGTTGAAGGCTTTGGGACATCCTCTTGATAATCCCTATATATAGTCAGTCGATGCTTTTACGCCATCAAGAAGTTCCAATTCTTGTAATCTCATGGCGCGATAGTCTTCATCTGTAACTAGACCTTTGAGAGAGACCCGAAGTGATGGAATCTCAACCTCTAAAGGTAACACTACTTCAGCGCCGTATGTGAGGGAAAAAGGAGTAGCCCCAGTTGGAGTACGAATACTCGTTCTATAGGCCCATAGGGCCGAATTTATCTGTAGGTGCCAGTCTCTACTATTCTTATGAACTGTTTTGTGCAAAATCATGAGAATGGTTTTTTTTGAAGCTCGGGCCTAATTCATTTCCTTGTAAGCAATGGAGGAACAATGTTGCTTTATCTTGAATCTTTGGCAAAGTTCTTTAAGGTCCTTGTTTTTGAACTGACCTCCATTGTCAGTGATGATCTCAGATGGCACTCCATATCGACAAATGATATGGTTTAAAATAAATAAAGACACTGTCTTGCCTGAGGTAATAGAAAGTGGAACAGCCTCTACCCATTTTGTGAAGTAGTCAGTAGTAGTGATAATGAACTTATGCCCACCTGATGAGTTGGGATGAATCTGCCCAACAAGATCAAAGGCCCATCGCTGAAATGGCCAGTGAGATATAGAAGGAATTAGCTCCTCACCGAGCATGTATCGTGTCCATATTTTGACATTTTTCAATAAGACTTAGCAAATGCTACTGCATCTATCTGCATCAGAGGGCCAATAGTAACCTGCTCTAAGCAACCTTCTAGCCATGGAAAGACCATTAGAAGTTCCACATATGCCCTCGTGGATGTCAACTAGCTTGACTGATTCCTCCTTTTCGGCACCTAGAAGTGTTCCATCAGACCTCCAGTATACAAATCACCAGAGATGAGGGATGAAGGCAGAGTATGCTATGGATAAGGTTTCTTTCAGATCGGGTTAAATGTATCGGGATGATGCCATCACTAAGATATGAGTAATAGCAATCATAAGGAGAGTGATTCATGATTGACAAGTGGTACAATGATATGGTTTCTGTGTGAGTCAAATATGATATCGTATTTTCCAATTCGTGAATTCATATCCGACTCATGTTCCTCTAACTGAAGAAGTGAAGCAGCAAGTGGCCATAGCATCGCCTGCTTAGCCTCAAACTTAGGATTTGGTCGAAGGTGACAAAAGTAAAATACCGTCTCAATGAATCAACCATTTTTTTGTAAGGTACCAACCTGTCATCTTTTGTTTGGTATTGTTCATTGACTTGGTTGATGATCAGCTGAGAATCCCCATAGATATGTAGTTCTGTGATATTCCACTCTATAGCCATTTTTAGTCCATTTGTCAAAGCCTCATACTCAGCTATGTTGTTTGTGCATGGAAAGAGTAACTGGTAAGATTTAGGAATAGTATACCCCACAGGCGGTACAAACACACACCTCCGCAAACTATTTTGTACGCATGAACTATCAAAGAATAGTTTCCAGGATCTTTCAGTCATGTACATAAGATGCTCATCTGAAAAGTTGACTTGAATGGGCATATTATCTTGAATAGGAAAATTAGCCAGTTGATCTGCAATAGCTTGGCCTTTGATTGCTTTGCGCTCAATATACTCTATGTTAAATTCAGAAAGAATCATCATCCATTTAGCAAGTCTGCCCGTGAGAGTAGCTTTACCGAGCAAGTATTTGAGAGGATCAATTTTTGATATGAGGTGTATGGTGTGCGTGAGCATATAGTGTCGCAATTTTTGAGAAGCAAACACTACTGCAAGGCAAGCTTTTTCAATACTAGTATAATTAACCTCATAAGAAACAAGAGTATGCATCAATATAATATATGGCCTTTCTTTTCCCTTTGTTCATCTAATTGAGCCAACAATGCCCCCCAAATAAGATTCCAGTCGTAGAATATATAAAATGAGAGGTTTTCCGAATGGGAGGCATTAAAATGGGAGACTGCCAAGTATTCTTTAATTGATCCATGCTTTTGAAATTTTCATTCCTGCATACCATTGAACACCTTTATGCATTTTTTTGTTGAAAGGTTGTGCTCTATCTGCCAATTGTAAAATAAACCTCCTTATGGATTGAAGGCGCCCTTGAAGACTCCTCATTTGGCTAACATTTTTGGGAGGTGGCATGTTTATAATGGCTTGAACCTTTTCAGGGTCCACTTCTATTCCTTTAGCTGAAATGATGAATCCCAATAATTTTCCAGAAGTAACACCAAATGCACACTTTTTTGGGCTTAATCTTAGTTGAAATTGTTCCATGCGATCTAGAATCACTTCTAAATCAGCCAAATGTGTTCCTCTTCTCTTAGACTTAGCCAGGGTGTCATCCACATAATCTTCCATATTCTTATGCATCATGTCATGGAAGATGGTTGTCATAGCTCTTTGGTAAGTAGCTCCTGCATTTTTCAATCCAAAGGGCATGAAATTCCAACAATAAGTACCCCAGGCACATGTGAATGCAGTCTTTTCTTGATCCTCAGGAGCTATCTTGATCTGATTATACCCAGAAAAACTATCCATCAAAGAATAGATCTCATATATCCCGCTTTTGTCATGTCCACTATCATGCAAGTCTGTTAGAAGTGGAAATCATCCTTTGGGCATGCTCGCTACATCTCTAAAGTCCAGGCAGACTAATGGTTTATCGTGTTTAGAAAATCGTGTACAATGTTGGAAAACTTTCAAAGATAGTCTATGGCTCTAATGAATCCTGCACCAAGGAGCTTTTCTAATTCAGCTTTCACTAAAAGAGCTACATGAGGGTGCATTTTTCTCAACTTCTGTTTGACTGGTTTCACACCTGGAGCTATGGATAAATGATGCATAATGAGATTAGTGTCCAACCCTGGCATGTCTGAGTATGTCCATGCAAAGTTAATTTCTTTCTTTTGGAGGAACTCGGTATAGGCTTTCTTTTCTTCAGGTGATAAAGATTTAGCTAAGTGTACAATTTTTTGAACTTCCTCTGTGCCCAAATTAACAGCTTCTGTAGGTTCAACCAATACTGATGATCTATCCTGGAAATAGCTTGGGAGACCATCAAGTACCTTATCCGTAGGTGCCTCTGGGAGGTTTTCACCTTTGGATACGTCTTTTATTTTTACTTTTTTTGGTTCTGACATCGCCACATAGTGGTTTTCGCCATCATAACTCTTATTCTTTTTTTCTTTTCTTTTTATCTTGTGACTAAGGTACTTGATGTCAGGTTCTGTCATACTGGTAGCCGGTTCACTGGTGGAAGAGACTACAGGTTCAATGGCATTTAGATAGCAGGTGATCTCATAGTCATTGTGAAATGTCAAGAGTTGAGGCTCTTGGTACCGCTGAGACCAATCAATAAGGTTGGGGTGAACAAGGTAGGTTAATGACCGTCTCAAGATTAAGGATATAGGTGGCGTCATCTCCGGGTGACCGTAGAAGAATCGTCAAGTTTCCCAAAGTGTCTAAATCGTAATTTATCCTAGCAAGCTTAAGAATCGCCTACTAATGCATAATGTGGGTTCCAATCTTCTAATCTAACACATGACTAGCCGGGCTACATCGTGTTGAGAATCCATAAGCATGTGGACAACGCCCATATCCAAGTCAATCAAGGTATCCGAGAGTGAATCCATTCAAACTCATGAGATCTATTTCTCAATTATTGTTGGAGCTCGATGTAGTATAAGCTTCCATTTGGAAGAGGCTCCTCCTCAGCACTGTCAATCACAAAATTATCTGAAATATCACCATCCATTGCAGCTCGGATGGAGACACTATCCATAGTCAATCTTGCATTCATACAGTCACTATCTATTGCAAATGAGATAGGAGGACTATCAATTATTAAATCTCTTAAATCTTCCCAAAGGAGATTTGTTGAAGGTATCCAATCATCTGTTATGTCTTGTTGATTGGTCAAATCTGGTACATATTTTGTGTCATCTTTACTATCCCGCCTATCAGAAATGGGGACAGTGCATTTATTTTTGTTCATAAAGCCTAGGCCAACCGGTTTCTTAGACTTACATGCAAAAAGATCATGATTGAGTGGTTCGGCTCTAGCATCTAACCTGTGACTAAGAGGGCCATATCCTCGATAACCCATCTTCTTGACAAAAGTATATCCTCTCCCATAGGACTTAGGAGAGGGGGAGAAATTTTCATTGTGCTGGTATTTCTCCTCTTTGTATATCTAATCTCGAACAGCTACTTCCTCTTTTTCATCTTGTATTGGTACTGAGGATTCAACAAACTTGTCAAATATTGTCATTGCTGAAGATGATGGTTTCATCTCCTGTGAAGGCTTTCCATATGTCCTAGGGGAAACAAGCATCTTTGCAAAAGAGTCAAGTTGATACCCCCCATGCCAAGGTCTACTGACTTAAATTTGTTTTGACAGTCTGCTAAAGTTGTTTCATAATCCTCCGCTGCTCGGTTAAGAGGGACATGAACATTAGCTGAGATTGAGTTAATTGATAAGGTGTTATCCCCTGGTATGCAAATTTCTGTTCCATTGTAGGGGAACTTAACACACTAGTGGTAGGTAGATGGCACTGCCTGCCTATCATGAATCCATGGTCTACCCAGTAAAATGTTGTATGCAAGGGGTCCAGACAACAATTTGAAACAAGATATCTTTTTCAAATCGGGCCAATCCTCGACAGAGAAGGACGTACTAATCCCTTAGGAACTGCTCTCGCCTCATCATCATCATAGGCCTTTGCGATCTTTCTAGTGTCTATCACTTGCTCAATAACGCAAAGTTTTAACAAATTCAGCAATGTGATATTTAACCTAAAGCACTCCCCATCAATCAACACGTCACTCTGCTCTTATGAATCATGACTTCCAATGTGAAGGGCTTAGACGTGGATGGCTTAGGATCGTCATCTCTCAGAAAGAAAGGTAATGTGGGCTAGTAATGTGATTCATCATGCCTTGGAATTGGTCTATATCAATGTTGTTGGGGACATTTGATGTGCGCAAAGCGTCCTCAAGGATCTGCTTATGCCTAGGGGACAACTCTAGAAGCTCTAAGATTGAGATATGTGCTGGAGTTTTCTATAACTGATCTACAAGATTGTAGTTTGGTTTGAGAGCAGTGGCGGACTTTATAGTGACATTCTTGGATGCCACTTGCTTGGATTTGTTGGATGGACCTGAACTAGGCCCTCTGAGAATAATATGGGCTTGACTCCTGGTAATAGCATTAAGGGTTTGGGAAGATAACCTAGAATGAGGACCTCTCAGCACCACAATAGGTTGGTTGTCAAAAATAGGGGGAGAGTCATAACCATGCGGGTCTTTACTCCTTATAATATTAACACTTGGCTCCACAACTTCAAGCATGTTTATCACATTTTCACAATGATAGGTGTAGAAGCTGATTGCAGCTTTGCCATTCTATGATTTAGAGGTTTCCCCCTTGTCGTAATTAGGCAAAGGTTCCTTAAAAGCCTTATGATCAGCATTGGTATTTAGCCATCAACTTGAAGCTTTCCACTTTCTATAAAATCTTGGATGATATGTTTTAATCTCCAATAGTTTTCAACAGTATGGCTAGGGCCATTATGAAATTTACAGAATGCCTTGTCATCCCACCAATGTGGCTTAGGATTTGGAATGTGAAATTTTGCAGGATCCTGAGGATGTGCCAAGTTGTTAGCAATGAGAGTTTTGAGAATATCCTCATATGTGTCACCCAATTTGGTAAATTGCCGCTTCTGGTTTTTGGGCCTTTCCTGATATCTTGGTTTACTTTCTTGCTGTGGAGGTGCATTAAGCTTCATTGCTTGCACAGCCTTAGTCAAATTAAGAACACTTTGATCTCTTGATTGGGAAGAATCCACAACTCCATCATTGACAATTTGTTTGTTTTTGTTCCAATTGTTGTTCTTCCCTTTATCCCTATTGTTGTGTTGACCATTGTTGGTATTATTGTTATGTCTGGTCAAAATGCCTTGTTCTTTTAGAACATCCTCAATGTGGCATGCAGTTTCAATCATGGTATCAAAGGAAGTGAAGACTATCTTTTTGATCTCATGTCTCATTTCAGGCACCAAATTACTAACAAGTATGTCAATCTTTTCATCCTCATGGATCGTCCTAGGATACCGAGAGCATTGTCTCCTCCACCTTTGCAAGAAGGTAACAAAGTGTTCCCCCTGATTTTGTTTCAAGTTGCATAGGTCCAACATAGTAACAGGTCTTGACAGATTATA
>VDFB02346931.1:64379-107100 GCA_007258455.2 Sequoia sempervirens | reverse complement strand
GCTACGATGATAAATGAACCTAGCCAGCAATCCTACGCCCGACCAACATATGGTGGAATGTCTAGGTAGTTAACTTTCAGGGAGCCCAAAATGGACCTCAGCATACAACTGCTGAACAAAATACAATGGAATCTGGTCATTTTTTGGGTATATACCATGTGCTGCTAGAAATCATGGGTAGATCAATGAGGCCATAGCATGATCAACACATCTAGTGACCCGGTATCCCCTAACCTTACGCACATTTTGATAAAATGGAAAACAAGTGGCTTTTATCATTTCTTTGGTGACACTATCTTGTATTTGTTTAAGGGGAACGTCACCATGTACTTCTTCCCGCATGTGGGAAAGAATAGCAGTCACTCTATCTAGGGAATATGCACTAGTCCTCTCAAGTTCATCTTTTAGTTTTCTAGACTATGCAATATTAACACGCATGGTTCACTATATATCCACGGGTTTGCACCTTGTGCTAATGAATCTCTTAATTTTTTATCTCATTACTAGTATTTGCAAACAAAGATTCTAGCACAGGTGAAACATGATCTACATTTTCCATGTTATATATATACAGTACACCTAAAAAAACAATAAGACTTTGGTAAATAATATATCTAGATAAAAAGAATACAAATATAAAATAGAACTTCATCTACTCATCAATAATATTTTTATACTATTAACTTGATTTAAAAAGAATTGGAAGACAACTATAATCTATAACATAACATCCTTAAATGGTTCAAATTTTAAATGAAATGATGGAAGAAAGAATAAGAATACAAAGATTAAAGTATAAAATCATTTGAAAATAATTGGGTATAAAAATATTTAATCTAATAGTTGTTAACATAAATGAACTTCAATTATATAGCCTTGAGAACATCAAAAAATTATAGAACATAAAAAATGCATCATTAAATGTATATTAACATCATCTGCACTCTAATTAAAAACATTAAAAACAACACGGAACACAAAGAGATGAAATTAAAAAGTTCCAACTAATGATGTTATAATAATCCACCCCAAGTTGATCCTCTCATCCCAATCATCATACTTAATGTTTTGGTACTTGAATGTGTTAGTACTTGAATCATGTTTTGGTACTTAATGTTATGTTATGTCATGACAAATTTATACACCACTTTCGATTTCTCATCTTGCCACTTTCATTCATGTCCTTAATCCTAGTGTGCCTCTATCTACCCTTGACATTAATGTTTAAAGGCTTGTTGAGATGAAAAGTAATGTTGATTCCTTACCTAATGGAAACAAAAAAAGACATACATATAAAAATCAAACACAATTCAATTTCTATTAAAAGTTTTACATATCCATTTTTTGTTGGATTTTTGGATCCTAGATTTGAGATGCACAATGTTAAAGGAGATCCTGGATGACACATTCAAGGTTCTTTAGTGATACATATTTGGATTTTGTGTATGATGATAAGTTATTGGCTAAGTTCTTCCCATGAAATTTAATAGTATTATCTTCCATTTGGGTCTATTTTTTAATATTGAAATTGGCCAATGCAAATATTGGGAATGTTAGATTGAAGATTATTATTTTAGATTTTTTGACTGTAAACAAGGATCATTAAAAGTATATACATTCTTAACATTTTGCATGTGCAAATTGAGATGAATGTTAAGAACTAAGAGTTGTTAGAGGCCACACTTAATTATGGATGCCTAATGCTTCATGCATCATCCCTACCCTTGTAAATTTGAAAAGAAAAATTGTTTCCGAAGGATGGTAAAAATAATGGGAAGTGACCATTGTATAAACTATACATTATAAATGTTTTCTAATATAATTATGACTCAGCCTCAACTTTTTCCTTTGTAAAATGTGCTTCAAAAGAATTTACTTGGTGCTTGCATGATTACTTCCTCCTATTAGGCCATTAGATAAATATAAGGTTATTCCCAAAGATATAATGAGAAAGAATTTTGTTATTAAATTGTAGAGTTAATTGTAATTATACTCAACATTTTATGGGATTAAGGAATAATTGATTAAGGATTTGATTCATAAAAAAAAAAAATTAGGTTGAGAGGGTTAATATTGGGGTCAATCCTTCAATTGTTCCTCCTAATGAAAATTTAAATATTTTACACTAAATAAATCTATAAAAATGGTTTTATGAGGGTCATGAAGTTGAGGGTACATATACATGTTGGCCGAGCTTAGAAATCATTGGATTCACCTATGTATGTGAGGAATGATAATTTGTTTGTATTAATAAAAATTATAAGGGTACTTATTCTTCTTCTTATGTACTAGTCATTGACTTTTATAGAAATTTCTATGGACTAACTAGTATTCAAACTTAGGACCTCCCATTTGGTGTTAGGATGCTCTACTATTGAGCTAATGACTCACACTGTGATGAGTCTTTTTATGACTTAGGTGTGTATCATTTCTCCAACACACTCCCTTGAGCCACAACATAGGTGTCAAATGCACCTAGCTTGGCTCTAATACCATACAAGAATACCAATTATGAGGACCTCCTATAAAAATATGACATGAAAAACCATGAACAATATTTAAAAGATAATCCATAGTCTATCTTATTATTTATGCATATTTTCTAGGACCACCTATGCCCAAAACACAAAATAGTTTTTGTAAATACACCAATTAGATCTTATAAAATGCATTACTTAGATCAAATTATATGGTAAATTAAATATAATTAATGATTACTTTTTCTTTTAGTATGAAAGAGGTTAAATTCCAATATATTTTCTAGTGGGCTTGATTGAGTGACAAGGTGGAGTGATTGTTGTAATGAAGAACTTGCTAGGAAAGCTAACCAAGTTAAAATGTACACCTATACATACATCATTGTGGTAATATAGACCTATGTCATAAAAAACAATTGAATCCTATTAGTTCCAAAGTATTTTAGCAAAGAAGAGATAGAGGAATTTCCAACATGAGGCATAATTCAATCATAATATAATAAAACCATTAATCCATAGTTCTATGTATAAATGGACTGTTGTAGAGGAAAAGATACACATTTAATTTGCAAGGCATAACTCAACAATATGAAAACATATAGTAGAATATTGTACATTATTCTCAGGATTTTTTCTTATTTGTGAGAAATGCAAACCTTCCATGCTAATTTTCTCTAAAACACACAAATATAGGGTGCAGTGTAATATCCCACCCTTTCCTAAATTTTTCCATAGCTAGTGATATGATAATATCCCAACAACTCTATGAATTTTAAAATTGAATGTTATGGACTATATTAAAATTATTTTGTGGACTAATAAACTAAAGAATATTCTTGATATTTAATTACATGTCTCTTGAGAAAAACAATGATTTAATATCTTATGAGTATTAAATTAGATTATGAGTATAATTTAAAGAATTATAGTCATGATTTTGTAATTGTCATGTAATAGACATAAATATCATTCATTTTGTTGGTAAAACTACATATTTAGAGTAATATTATGAAGGTTAAATTTAAATGGTTTATCTAGCACTCAAATAATCATTCTAGACTAGTAGTTGATTTAAAATTTCTTTTACAATGATTATTGATTATATTTAATAAAAAATACTTGATATTCCCACCAAGTTATTAAGGGTGCAAATCAACTATTGACATGGACTAAACTATTGCAAACAAGGTAAATATATAGTAGGAGTATCAACTAATGGTGAGGCACTTTAAGTCTAATCAAACATACAATATACCAAATAATATTAATGAAATAGTGGAGAAAATAAATAAATATTCAAACCTCATGAACACTAGAATTATAATATGGAGAAACCCTTTCAAAAAATCCCACTACTAAAGAGATATGAAACTTTTATTAATATTCATAACAAGATTATAACAATCCAATCCACTCAATCTTCTTTAGTCTAATGTTTTGGCTATTTCTACATAACACTATTTAAACCTTATGTCATACATTAAATTATATATAGAGCAAGGGAAACAAGAAATGATCAATTAATTTATGTAATGAGTGGAAAAAAATCATGGTCCACAAGAAAAGAACACATGCCCCACTATGCATTGGAACATGTACACAAAATATAAATGAACTAATGATATAGGACCTTAAATCCCATAACCTTGATAGTAACCACTCCCAATACTAGTGCTTTATGATGAAGATGTCAACTACAATAAGTCTCATCTATTATGAAAAGATGCTCCACTCTTCCCAATGTAACTCCTAGTACAATAATCATCACGATCTCCTTATTTAATTTTATTATAATAATATCTTGAGCCCATTGCTTGCCTTTTCATTTTTTCTCACATATCACACTATAAAATTTTGGAGCTCATTTTCACTTTGCGAGAGTCTCTCGAGGGTTTTAATGGTGTCCAAATTGATATTTTTTAGCTTAATGCATCAAGCTCATTAATATTTTTAATTTTAAGAAAATATTAAAATCAAAGCTCTAGACTGTAATTTATGCCCTTTAGAAAGAATTTAGAAAAAAACATTAAAGATAAGATTTTAAGTGAATGGAACACTAATCCCAACTTACACCAACCAAGTACAAATGGGTATTTAGCTTCATGGAGATTCATTCATGGTTGGTGATGGTGCATGAGTAGGCTAATAGAGGAAGAAAGACCATATGTTCATTAAGAAGAAATTGGGAGAAAAAATAAGCTAAGTTTAAATTTGTAATGATAAGAGGATCTTGATTGAATTATATATATATATAGTTCATATGAGAACCAAGGATAACATACTAGAGTAAATAAGCTTCGATAATAAAGGAATCTTGTAAGTATGGGGAAGAAAAATATATCAAACTAAATGCACTACCAAAAGATAGATCAATTGGGATTTTTTTATAGGAAAGTGTGATATTTAATTGAAATCCTAATGTATTAATGTTGTATCTTCAACAATCTTGGAATGAGTACTTGGATGCCTATGTTGTCAAAGATATTATTATTTTACTATTAATTCTCCTCATGTTGAAATTTCCATGAACTAGTTAGGATGCAAATCTCCACCACTAAGCTACCCACCCACTTTATGACAAGTCAATTTACGATTTAGGTATGCTAATTTTTTTGACACCTTTTTCACATTGTGAGATATTACCAAATAATTATAATGGTCATTTGGTTTTGTGTGGATCATGAACCATGTAAGGGTGTGTTTATTGATCTTACTCACCAATAAAATGTATGCATTGAATAATTTTTGTTTTATCATCATTTTATCAAACAAGCATATGCATATTTGGGGTTTATTTAAAATTGACTAATGATATGTTGATTGAAACTATATGATACATTATTTTACCTTAATTTTTTGGTCTAAAAGATGAGGGAAGTTCTTATTCTATGTCATATTCTTTCTTCTTTAGATGTATCTCATATTTTATTTGGGTATCCATGGATAAAGCAATATCAAGCAACATCATCTATGTCATGCCATCAAGGTATCAAATATGTTTGAACACTAGTAAAGAGGTTACAATTGCAAGAGATCCATATATGCCTTTATTTTAGATTAAGTCATTTAACCTTAAATAATTTTAAGAACATACATAAGGATCCTCTATATAAGTGCAAGGATTCTTTGCCTAATTTGTAAAATTTTCAAAAGGAATAACAATGGTGGTAAAATCAAGACAAGATGTAACAATTTAGAATTCCTAAAGGGTTTACAATTATTAGAGCCAAAGTAGGTTATATGTAGGTTTTATATTATAAAATGATTCAAGAATCTATAAGGCCAAAAGAACCATAAGCATTGCAAACTTTAGTTTAGAAGCATAAGGGATTGGATATTTTCATTCCTAAACATGGTTTTCATAAAAAAAATTACTCATGTAGCAAACACACTATAGAATTCACAAAGAAGGTTAGGGTTTTTAGCTTCATTTGTTATATGGAGATATTTTATTGTAATGTACGTAATCAATGATATGATTCTTGATTTTTTATAAGATTTAATATTATAACACCTTAACAAATCAAGCTATGACTTTCATGGTTCATTCCTACATGTATGAAATTTGCATTTTCATCTACAAGTTTGACCCTAAATTTGAAGTTTTAAAATTATTTTGTGAGTTTGACCCTACACTTCTAGTCTTTAGGAATGTATTTATCTCCATTTTTTAGACTATGTTGAGAGCCATTATAATGTTTTTTGCACTAACTTTCAGAGGAAACTCATTTTTCCTTACTCAAACCCTTGGATTATGCAAAACGGGGAAGCGAAATACTATATTAAAAATGCTTTAAAAACTTTCAAACAAGTGCAATTTGAATTCAACAAATTTAAAAAAAATTGCATATAGGGTTTCGAAATTAAACAAATACATGCATTTTGAACTAAAAAAAAATGGAATTTTAAATACCTCATGCTCAATAGTGGTCGATATGCGAATTGGAATGATAAAGTTTGAAGAGAGGACCCAAAATTTTCTTTCGCCGGTGAGAGAAATTTGTTGGGTCGCTGTTCGGATGATGTTCGCCGCACGTAGGGAGACAGTGACTGACTGGTTCACAGTAAAAATGTGAAAGTGAAAGCCTTTTTTTTGTTTTTGTCATATTCAAGGGGTTCGAACGAACCTGGGTTCGGCCGAACCCACTTGAATATTGTTTTTTTAATGGGCCGGTGACTGGTTGGGCCGAACCCCTAGTTCGTTCGATCGAACCATAGGGTTCAGCCGAACCCATTTCATATGAGGAGTAGGAAAAATTCAAAATTTCCTTCCTCTTCAAAAGTGTAAACCACTTATGTGGCTTCACCCTGCTCTTAGGTGCATCATACCCATCTTTATGCAGGAAGTTAATTAGCATAATTTCCTCTGTTATTATATTCACTTGAGACGTCGGGTCAACAAGAACACCTACTATCTATGTGTTCTTGTTGATTCGCACATGGATATAAAGAGGAGATCGTTCTCTATTAAAACCCATCGGTAGGTCTTGCAAGGTGAAGGTTATACCTAGACCACTACTCATAGGTTGCATAAAGGGGATAGGAAGATGCAAAAAAGAGGCCATCACACACACTAAATGGTACTCTCACAAAGTCCCCCAAAGGTTCAAAATAGGACAGTGACCTAGTTAAGGCTTCGTTTCACAATACTTACGGAACCTTCCAACTATGCCTACTAGGGGTCGCAGGTTGGGTTGTAAGGTGAAATTCCTCACAAAAATCACACCTACAATGCTCCTAGAATGTGAGGAAAGGACCCTTCAACATTGCTAAATGGAACCAAAATGGTTCACATTGAGTTCACTAGAAATGTAAGAGAGGGGGGCCAACCATGTCAAGGCTCTACGTCACAGAGAGTTGAGAGCGGAGGGATTCCCTAACTTACCTCACTCTAAAGGATGTCTTGGGGTGAGGATTGAGAATGAAGAGCACTATATAGTACTTTTGTCACTCTACAGACCTAGAGTTTAGGTTTAGGCTTAGCGAGCTAGTTTTTGAAGTTCATACTACACCTAAGATAGGTCTCTGTCTGAGGACGGTAGTGTGGTTCTAGGATGGCAGTTTGACGTGCTAGTGTCTCTCAGGCATGTTGGTATTTGTATGACCAAAAAACACAAATTACAATACAAATTGCCTAAAAACTAACTAACAACCTAGCTAGTTGATTTTAACGAAGTAAAAAGAATAAGAAAGTATGAGAAATAGAGATAGAGATGATAAAGCAAGTAAATGAAAGCTAAGGTAATGAAGATAATCTCACAAAATTGTTGATTCACCAACTAGCTCCAATGTATGTCCACCTACACACAAGAAAGAGGGAAAATTGTTGGGGTTGTATAGGGGCATGCCCCAGTTAGACCCCTATTTTGGTGTTTCCACCTCCATGGACAACCAGAAAGCAACGAAGTAGAATATACAATAAAGAAAGTAAAAAGAAAAGAAGATTGCAATGAACACTACAAAGCAATACTATGCTACTCTATCAAATCGCAAAGGAGAGGAGTGAAGCATTACCACCTCCACCCAAAAAATCTCTAGCCAATGGAGGAGAATGCAAGGTATGGACTTGCAAAATTCACCACAACCACATCAGTGATGAAGGGAGGTCTTGCAAGACTCCAAGCCCACAACTTACATGATAGCCTCACACTTGCAATGTGGAGCTGATGGAGCTTCAAAGCTACTGCAATGCTCACAATGAAGTGCTAGAATGCTACTTGAGAGTGAAGAAGTTGAATGAAAAGAGTGATTGAATGTGTAGAGGATGAAATGAAGTGAGAATGAGTGTTTTTGAAGGTGGGATGAGAAGGAATAAGGCATTTTTGGGTCAATTGGTCAAAGAGGGACATTACAATTTGGTCCCAATCAAGTGTGTAATGCTTCTGCCAACTTCAAACATAGGAATTCGTTAGGGATGATAGTACAACGCGTAGAAATCCTTGCATTGTGCGTTCATCCCCAAAAAATATTATCTCATTGACGCATGGGAAAAACTCCAAGTGGACAGAAGGCGGGTGGGTGATGTGGAATTTTCCCTTCAAGTTTAATTTTCTAAGGTGAGGGTATGTGAAAGGAGAATTTGTACAAGGGGCACAAATTCACTCCTATACACTCTTCTAATTGTTTCTTATAACATTGATGTTCAGCATGCCTGGGTTTATTACAATATCGACAATTGGGTTTCTCCTTAAATTGATCATCTTTAGAAGAGGTGGGAGTATCACTAGATTTTATCTTGGGTTCAAACTTCTTTCTTTTACCCTTAGGTGATATTGCTAACAATGCTTGATTCTTAGAATGTGTACCAAGTTGATTAAGTTTTTCTTGTTCCCTAGTCAACCTATCACAAAATATATCAAAAGAAGGCATGACAAATGAATCGCCTAATCCATCCATTGTAGAATAAAAGGAAGTAGAGAAGTATGAAAATGGACCTCTCAACTTAGAAAAAAAATCAAGAATATACATTCCTTATCAGTTTGATCTTTACCACAACCAACCAATTGAGACCTTAATTATTTAAATTTTACCAAATAGTCTTCAATGATAGGAAAAGAGATGGTGGAAGGTGATGCCAATTCTACCTCCAATTACATAGCACAAACCTCACTAACTAAACCAAAAAAATCCTTGTACTTATCCCATACCTTCTTGGGAGTAGTACACTCCTCAATATGGAAGAAAAAACTATCAAAAACATGCATAACAATTTAACCCATAACTTCATCACATTTGTTTCTATGAGAAATATCTCATATTCCTTGGAAAAATCAGGTTGATGGTCACCCAAGGTAGACCACAAACTCTTAGATGAAATTAATCTTTGCATTCTCATCTTCCATGTGTGATAATTATGTGGAGTTAGAGCCTTAAAACCTAGTTCAACCATTCGATCAACAGGCACCAAGAGAGAAAAATAGACAAATATCTTAAACAAACTGACGTGATACCTCTCAAATTTGAATCACAACTAAAAATGAAGTCCCCCCATAAATAAAAATTCTACATGAGAAAATGTGTCCAAGTAATCAATGAAGATGCCAATTATGTAAAAATTGAATAAAGAATACCTTGGGCTGAATCTGGAAAAAGTGTATGGACTAAATGATAGAGCTCTTAAATACCTTTCAAATGCCACTAGAATCACAAAAATCAAATTATCTAGTGAAAATTTATGAGCTTAGAGATCCAAAAAAGGAAAAGTCACTTGAACAATCTATAATAAAATTGACGTTCAGTAGAATTTGGAAAAAATACTTGCACCACTATGAAGTGCTCTGAACTAGCTTTCCATTGATATCACATTTGCAAAATTGTGATATCCTAGTGAAAAGTTATGGCCTTCAAAAAAACTACCCAATTAGGGCCTCAAGGACAAAAGTTTGGGCCCTAGGGGCTGACACTCGATCCTCAATGTGACCAATACAAAAGGAAAATTGCTTAAGGTTTGAAATGCGCGCAACTCATGGCTAGCAGTGCTTCTAGGTGGAGCCACTCGAGGTGGTGGCCCACTAGTGGCAATAAGGTGACGAGCTTCCTGTTCTGCCCATTAGGCAAAGCCCTAAGCGCTAACAAGATGCTCAAGGGATATGACCATAACACTTAGGTGCTAAAAACAAACAACCATCAAATATTTTAAATAAAACATTTTTTAATTAAAAAAACTACTAAAATAAATATTTCATACCATGATGTACTAAAAAAATCAAGTATGAACATGACCATATGTAGATAGAGGAAGATGATGAGGCAGGTTGAGGAATATGTTGTGGAATCTGCAAATAAATATTCCTTGAGGATGTCAATCGATTGTAGACTATGACTACTGATGCATGGAGACCATACACACCATACATATTTATATAGATCCATATTGTACATACAAATAATGGTGATGTTACAATGAAAAATACTAAGGGATTGGGGAAAAGAGTACAATTTTGATGATTTGATAGTTGATATTAGGGTTATTGGGCCTTTTGGACATGATGGCAAGGTTAGTTTTGGCCCAAATTGCTCAAAAATATTAGCTACCTCTTGGATCTTGCAACCACCTCCCAACTTCAAACCCTTTTAGATCTAGCCTCACAAGTCCAATTTAGATGAAATGAAAGGAAAACTGACTTTCTTCAACTCTCTTAGAACTTAACATGGTGAGCTCATATTTGCACTAACAAGCTTCAAAGTCAACCTGCAGTAGAAACCCACAAAAGGAAACCCCAAATCTAGTGTTTACTAAAATCCACCTATAGATGATGAAAATGTGGATCACAGATATCGACAATGCAAGAGTTAGACTCTCACAATCATGTAATGAAGCTCAAGATCTTGACTCGGAATATAGAATTTAGATAACAAACAAAAGTCATCATAGCTAAGATCGTAATTTGTTGCATTGTTGGTTGCTTTTCAAAGTAACATTTACTATAAAAGAATAATAAATGATATTATAATGTTCTATTTTTATGACACAAAGAAAGTAATACTAAATGGATATTATCAGACCAGGTTGCTTCAAAGATTGATAAAAGATTTAATATTATCCAAGGCTGACATCCTTGTTGTTGACAACCACTGAAGATTAAGATTTGACTACAAAGTTCGACTATTTATCATATTAGCATTATTTGGAAACATCAATTTCCAGTATATTGCCGCCTAATACCCTCGGCATATTATTAGGCATGTTCATTATCAACCGTTTCATACTATCGAGTTTCATTACCGCCACCATTCTGTGGGATATCGGTAGATATGTCAGGAGATAAATATTATCAGGTTTTATCTGAAGATTACCACCAATACCAAGCACCTCATTCATATTAGGTGATAATATATCTATTGCGGGCTTATAATCCAACGCAAATCATTTTCTCTGACCGCTGCACCATGCACGAGTGATATGAAGTTGCGGTATATGGTTTTGCTTTCATTTGTGCTCCTTCAGTAATTGTGGACTCCGATAAATAATTATCGGGCTCTCTTTTATTGTCGTGGGAACTGCATAATATTGAAGTTGTTGCATCTTATTTTGTAGTATATTTTACTCATGGAGGAAGGTGCCAGCGTGGCAGGTCAAAGGCAATTTGAATGAAACCTGATATTCTATACTGCTTGTCCATATGCGTCGCGTTTAGTATTATGAGTTAAGACACTAATACAAAGGAGAAAGCTTTAAATAATCATTACTTAAGGAAGTGATCACTATTAAAGCAAACATCTTTGTAATGAAATGGTGCAATCAAGGAAAATTCTTACATAAGGTTGTCTCTTTTTGAAGAGACATCTCCATTTATGTTGAAGTCTATAGATATAAAAGGACATCTCTCTTACATATTTTTGTTCAAAGAGACATCTTCATTTATGTTGAAGTTTCTAGATCTGTATTGATTAGCTTTCTATCCAGATTCATAACACGTATAACAATAACTATTGAAGGATTGAGTCATTTTACCATTGTTATATGCATTCATCATTTGACTTCTACATTCACTTGCTTTATGACCAAATATTTTGCATGTAAAACATTGACTAGAAAAGTATGGAACATTTTGATTCATTCTGCTTCTACATTCCATTGCCTTGTGTCCAAATTTATTGCAAGAATAGCTAAACTATTGAAAGATGGGTACCTTTGTGCATTTGGTTGTTTGACCGATGGTCTTCTAGATTCTTACTTAAATCATAGAAATCTAATGCAAAGAGTTTCAAACTAGCTTTTGCAACCCTTTCAATTCCAAAAGGTCAAATCCCTAGACACAAAAATCAACAACCATAAGGCATAGAAAATCATAATATCTCTGATCTAGGGTTAGATTGCAAATAAGACCTATTAGAAATGTGAAAAAATGAAAATTTGCATATTAGAAATGAATTGAATCAATTCTTAATTCCTCACTATGCTCCAATCAATTGCATAGCAGAACAATATTATATATTGCTTGTCCATATGCATCGCGTTCAATATTATGAGTTAAGCCACTGACTAATACAAAGGAGAAAGTTTTAAATAATTATTACTTAAAGAAGTGATCACTATTTATTAAAGCAAACATCTTTTTAATGAAATGGTGTAGTTAAGGAAAATTCATCTTTCTTACATAAGGTCGTCTCTTTTTGAAGAGACATCTCCATTTATGTTGAAGTCTACAGATATAAAATGGCATCTCAAAAGAGACATCTCCATTTATGTTGAAGTCTACAGATATAAAATGACATCTCTCTTACATATTTTTGAAGATACATCTTCATTTGTGTTGAAGTCTAGATCTACATTGATTAGCTAGCTTCGTGTCCAAATCCATAACACGTATAACAATAAGCATTGAAGGATTGAGTCATTCTACCATTGTTATATGCATTCATCATTTGACTTCTATATTCACTTGCTCTATGACCAAATATTTTGCATGTAAAACATTGACCAGAAAAGTATGGAACATTTTGATTCATTTTGCTTCTACATTCCATTGCCTTGTGTCCAAATTTATTGCAAGAATAGCTAAACCATTGAAAGATGCGTACCTTTATGCATTTGGTTGTTTGACTGATGGTCTTCTAGATTCTTACTTAAAGCATATAAATCTAATGTGAAGAGTTCCAAACTAGCCTTTGCAACCCTTTCAATTCCAAAAGGTCAAATTCTTGGACACAAAAATCAACAACCATAAGGCATAGAAAATGATAATATCTCTGATCTAGGGTTAGATTGCAAATAAGATCTATTAGAAATGTCAAAAAATCAAAATTTGCAAATTATAAATGAATTGAATCAATTCTTAATTCCTTACTATGCTCTAATCAATTACATCGCAGAATAAATTAGATGCACAACAAAATATCTCAAATGTGTAGTAAGTCAATTCAAATGCATAATAAGTCAAATCAGATGCATAATAAATTGGATTAGATTCACAATACATTGAATCAAATGCACATTAAATTGGATTAGATGTGTAGTAAGTCGAATAAGATGCATAGTAAGTCAGCTTGGATGCAAAATATGTCACCTTAGATGCACAAATCAAAGGAAAAATGTGAAAATTGAGTGTTGGTTGATATATGTATATCAAGAGCACCATGTGTTAGCTCAAATGCACCACAAATTTGTTCAAATTCATAACAAGTCAGCTCAAACGTGTCACATGTCGACTCAAATGTGTGGCATATTAACAAATTGAATGCATAGATTTGTATTTTTAACTTTCAAAAAGCCAAATTTCTTTCAAAATATATTATTATATAATCAGGGAAGTGAGTCCCATGCGTGTCAAAATATGAACGATAAAAAATTGAATTATACAAAAATAGGAACAATGCAATGCAAGTACCAAATTCACACTCAACAATCACTCAATTAAGCCCAAGATTTATGCATAAAATGAAATAATAAATAATTATGCCATAGAAAAGACCTTGATTTGCTCCATTGTTTCTTTGATAGTAGATTAAATGTTTGACATGTGGGTTGCTCTTCAAAATAACATACCCATGATATCACAATGATAGTGTGATAACCAAGATAATGATAAACAATAGATAGATAGAAGATACTCTTCCTTGATCATTCTTGATAAAGATAATGCTATCTTGTGATATTGATAATGTGCTAGGTTAGTTCTTGCTTGATAATGAAATTCTCTAGCTCTAAGGATAATGTGTGAATGAATTGGATATTTATATATGCTTCACTTGATAGTCGATCAATGGTTGAGATTTAAGATAGATAGATAAGATAGCCAAGATGATAAAAGATAGTTATACCAACTTGCAAAGATAATGATAATTGTGTTACACCCTAGTTGTGAAGTTACTATTTACTATTACTACATAGGGTGAACATGAACGTAATGTGAATACTGGAGATGAATTAATGATGCTTGTACCTTGTTATCAATATGAATGTTATTTCATTTGATGTTGTTTCATTTGATCAAGTTATCAAGTTATTTCAATTGATGTTATTCATAGTGAAATATTGCATATATGTGAATTTAAGGTTATTGAGTTATTATTAAATTCTAACTTTGGAAATATTATGTATAGTGCATATGTTGTGAACAATTGACTGTCATAGGAATGTGTTAATGGTTGCAGGTAAATGTTCATTTCTCCAGGGGGAGGGGAAGTATCACTCGGGAGAAGATCTTGGTCAGGTAACCAGTAAAAGTAAATTAACTGAGCATACACACACCACATTAGAGTGATTCAATTGGGTTAGTTTGTGGGTAATACATAAGTCATTCATAGCTAATATATCTGCATTAGTAAAGGTCTTGTTTACTTTGAATGCATGTTTGGGTGATGTTTATCTATTTGAGCTTTGAGTCCTTCCTTATGACATTATGTTGATTGTGCTTGGGTTGAGTCTTTGGGCTTTATGAATGGTTACCTTTACGTCATTTCATAATGAATGTAAAACATAGCATGTATATAGGCATATATATAAATGCATATGCATAGACCCGTATATGAGAGCATTAGAAAATGCACATGTATGTGAGTAGAAATACTCATAGAAGTACATACATGAGGAAACAACTATATATACATGTGTGTGATTATAGTCATGAGGTCGTAATCATTTGATACCAAATGGATCATTTAAACTATTATATTTCCATTGAATTATATGGATATATATAAATTTGTATTTATATATATATGCATACGTAAGCATTAATGCTTATTATAGAAGTGTATACATATATATATAGTTCAATGTGAATGATAATTTGGATGTATGCATTTGATTATCAAACGATGCTTTGACGAAGCTATGTATATTATAAATAAATATACATATGTACATAATATAATATATGGATATATATTATATTATATATATCGTCAATATTCAATTATACATATAGGATACATTATATATGTATATATGTGTAAGAATTTATTATATAAAGGATATAAGGTTTTGATAATAAACAAATATATATATATATATATATATATATATATATTTCAAAGAATTTGGGTGCAACTTTTAGGTGGAGAAACCAACTCATAAATCTTGTAAGACTTAGACAACACATCAATGGAAATACATAGTTGGCACATATAGGGATGCTAGGTATTATGGCACATAGAAATAATGGTATTGAATATCTAGCGCTAAAATAATGTAAAAGATAGAGGAAACTTTGAGGTTGTTGCCATAGAGATGAGACTTAGTCAAAATACAAAGAAGATCATTGGTAGAAGTGTGTGGAATAAGGAAACATATTGAAGACTTATTTTGGCGTATTTAAAACCATGGCTGGAAGATGTTGATATTGATTATTATTATTACAGCCAACTTTGGATCATTCATGGCACGATGTGATGAACCACGTATTGCCAAAAAAATACGTAGGAGTGAACATAAGTAATATGCCTTAATTTTTCTTTGATTTGGTCGATATGTGAGATGGATAAAGCATGGACTAAGTCCAACATAATTATTGCTACACTTGACTCAATAATTTGATTTAGGTTATTGAAAAATTCCTTACACCTGAGAATCACACCATTTTACTAGTTTAGCGCCACCTCTGTTTCACTTTCTTGTAGATGTCAATTTGGGAGAAAAATACGAATTTCCTATGTGCAGTTTGAAATAGTCTATTGAATGCTGTCAATATGGAAGTTGATTTGTTATTCCTTTTTGTTGAGTACAAGCTTCTATCATCACCACCTTTGAGTTGAATCATGCTGAAAGGAAGTGTTGATTTACATGCCAAGACTATAGGAATTATGGAGGCTGGCTACTCTATAAACCCCAACTCTCTTGGAACACATTATCCTATGATTATTATCACTGTTCTTATTCTTACCATTTTTGAGTGATCATTTTCCATCAACCAGAATCATTCATAGTTATGTATTCTTGTGTGATCACTAATTCCATAGAGAGGGACGTATCATACCAAGAGCATGCGTTGTTAGTTGTTTATCTTTACTGAGTTTTACCAATGTTAATCCTCTATTTTATGAGTGAGAGAAGAGTGAGGTTTTGTGAGGAAAAGTTGTTTAAATATTTGATAGTAGTGTGCTATCAACGAGAGTGAGAAAGGGGGTTGTGTTGGAAAGCTGAATTAAGCTAAACTACAGTTGGAGAAGCCTGCATTGTCATTATTGGGATAATAAAAAATAGGCATGAGGAATTATTATTCTTACTATTTAATTGGAATTGATGTGATTTCTATATTTCCTGAAATATCTTTCTTGTAAGTGCAATATAATTAATTGAGAGTGTCTTTGAGAAAGGGAATTGAAGCTTTTAGGTTATTTTTGTATTGTGTATTTAAGTACTCCATGATAGGAGAGATTGCTTGACTCGAGTATTTAATTATACTAGATATGTTGAAGAGATTTCTTGATACGAGTATTTAATTATACTAGATATGTTGAAGAGATTGTTCGACATAGGTATTTAATTATGTTACATGAGGTACAACATAGGTATTTTAATATACTAGATATGTTTGAACAAGGGATGCAATGTGTTTGTATTTACTCCATAGTAGGAGATGGGTATTTATCATAAGTATTATATACTAGGCATGATTGAACATGAAAAACACATATGGTACACTTAGCTAAGTTATTGATTTAACTAGGAAAGCTTGTGTTTACCCCTAGGAAAGAGAATCCAGTATGGGAGGGAGTTTAAGTACTTACAAGTAAGTAGGTTTATTCCAAGTAGATTGTTTGAAGATAGGATGTATGGGATGATGGACTATCCATTGAAGGATATTCCTAGCTTGTGTACTTGCTAGTTAAGTAGGTAGATTATATGTTGTAGGTTAGTCTAGGGTGACAGATTATCCATTGAAGGACAATACCGATGGGTAGCTTAAGATAGCCTTAAGTCAAATCAAACCTAAATAGTGTATGTGATAGATGACTTCATTCAAAGTACTAAATGAGAACTCTTTGATCAAAGTAGTGCAATGTACGAAACTCCACTTAGTTGTGTGACTTTGAGACTATACTATCAGTTCATCATGATCCAGTATTACATGCTAGTTCAAGATTATGGGATTACAATTTCTAGTTGTGTAGGAAACAACACTATGCTCAGTTGGTTGTCGTTATCGGTTCCTCTTCCAATCTCTTTGTTGAAGGGAAGGGCCATCTATCAAATGATAGATGTGTGGGGTACTGCATTATGAGTCTGTGGTTGGCGGAAAAGCATCTGATTGATGCTTCTTCTCCATAGCAGGTGATAGAAGAACCAAGATTTGAAAGGGTAGATATTAGACCGTCCTATAGCTATTAGTTCTAAAGCTCATTGGAGCTATGTATGTAAAGATATGTATTCTTGTTACGTTTACCTATGAAGTTATTGTAATGAAGTAGAATCTTTATTGTAATATGATATGGCATCTTGTTCGTATATTTTCAATAAAAGAAATAAATTTTGATGCAATGACTTGTTAGCACATTTATTTACTCATATGATGTAAATTTAGAAATTTTTTACTGCACTGAAGGGTTGGCAAGTTAAATGTGGTATCAGAGCTATCAAGTTCTACACTGAAACCTATGAGCTCATTACACAACAATGTGTAAACCTTATTAGAAGATAATGGTTAAAAATTTATTATGCCACAACGACGAGAAAAAACATACGAAAGTGAAAAGGAAGACGAGATCCCTAGTAACTTTTATAAATTGGGACTAGTTAAGAGTCATCCCTGGAATAGGAAATCCTAAACTAACAATTTATATGATATTACTTGGGATTGCGGAAGATTATGCAATCAAGTTATGTAGGAAGGTTAGGAAGAAAAACATACATATTTATAACCTTTATCCTACATAATAATTATATGACTCTAAAGGGATGGGAAGAAATGAGATAACCCCTTAATTGTAGCAACCTATAGTTGTAACGAGTCAAGAATTCTTGGATTTAGTGAAAACACCATGAATCTATGTGTATGCAATGTCAGTATAAATTAGATGAAAATAGGGAGTCAATGAAGGAGGTATCCACAAGGGTTGGAGAACTCTTGACATAAACCTAATTCATGTGTAAAGATAGGATCTTGCAAGAAAAGACTTAGTATCTAGGAAAAGAGAAAAGATCAGAATGGTCAGAAAGAAGTAATCAACGATGTGGGAAAGGTTCCACCAACCAAAATCAATAAGATTATTGGTGTTTGATTAAGATGAGAAAAAGAGACCAAACAACTTTGGTATCTCTAAAGGTTATGAGCGAATAGGATTCCAAGCATTGGAGGAAAGTCACTTGAAAAGGTTGGCTTGACCAAAGGTTTGGAAAGTATATAGATTCGTTGGAGTATAAAGCTGAACTCACCAACATGTTTGTGAAAATCAGCACTCGTTAAAAGTTCCAAAAGGAAATGGAATACAATAAGACACTATGTGTTAGATCAATAGAAGTTGTAAGGAAAATAATGTTCTAAGATGAAAAGAACAACAACAAAAGAGGCTTGTGAGTATGGATATTCCTCCACTGAAAGTGATATTGGAAAGAGAGTGGGAATATTAGAGTGCCTCTTGACTTCTAAGTTTTTGATTATTCATTAGATCTCCTATTGGATGATCCAAAATGTTGAATCTATGAGATAGAAAAAATGAAGAATCTAACTTTAGGAAAAGTATATTCAAAGTATACCATCGAGGCAAGAGAAGGCAATGGAAATTCAACAAGAAGGAATGAAAAATCCTTTCAAAGAAGCAAGTATTGCTAAGAATTCAACTTTGAATAGATCGAAAGTTGTGGAAACACTAAGGGGGGAAGGAAGAGAGTGGATTGACTCGATTTGAGTACACCACTCAATGAAAAGCGTAGATATGTTTCCAATTTGGAAGAACTAAAGACTTCTTCGTAGATCATGATGTCAATTAAGTCATACATTTTATGACCACAAGGAGAAGGTATTGAGATTTTTAGAGAAAGATAAAAGGAAAGGTCAAGGATTATTACCTTAGATTATCATTCCATGCCTTATATTTATCTGATTGGAAGATCAAATGATATTATTATCGATGCCTTAGAAAAGGATAGGTGGATAACTTAATCATGATAGAGAAGATCATTTCCTATGGGATTGACAAGGGAGTATCTAGATTACTCGTGATTGAAAGAAAGTGTCTCTATACTCCTATATACTTTATATGGAATAAATTAGATAAATATGTTATTTCTATACGTAAAGTAGTAATATTACATATTATGAAATATATCCATGTCCTTAAAAGACTTGACATTGTAGCTTACTATTCTAAGAGACCTGGGAATAATAAGGTATAGTTGTTAAGCCATAGAGATGGAGTGAAAGATAAGGTAGGATGTGACATTATGTTAACCACATCAAAAATTTCTTTATGAGAATGATTATTTGATCATACTTTATACTGGAATGAAACCCTAGGTTTAGAATAACCTAATTGGGATGAGAAGTTCATTCGAATAAAGAGAGAGGCCTTGAGATAAGATTTAACCTATTGAGTTGGGTTATGTACTAGACTACTCATTAACACTTTTAAGTTGGGAATAACTTACTTGGTTGAGTTGCACATTTAGTCTTGATTGGGAAATATAGGGGTAGAGAAACCTATAACATTGGACTAGTCAACGATTGAGAACTCTATCCTAGGAATTGGAAGGTAATTTTGAGATAGAAATTCGCCCATGAGAATGTGTAAATTACTTGAGCTTATGAAATTCTAAATAGATGGAAACATAGGTGGGATACCTATTGAGTTAAAGAAGCTACTTAGTTAACTACTTTACACTCTAGAAAGGAATTCATATTATTGGCAAGACTCTATTTGAGTGTATCTTATATTAAAAGGGATACACTCTCAAAAAGGAAGCATCTATTGATATGTCAGGATATCATAGGATTTTCATTTATTGTAAAATATTGGGAATTTTGCTAACTAGAACACCGAGGTTGTTACTTGTGCTCAAATAGGATATACCGAAGTTGGGACTCTCTTATATGATTAAGAGAATTCATGGAGCTAACAAGAAACATTCATGCTTGATAATTAGGTATGAAATTAAATTTGGTATCTTCTAGGGATCAACATGAATGAACAAGGATTAATATTTGAAATAAGTACCAATTTTTATCGGGAAAATTATATTGAGTTAAAAGATGGATTACATCTTTTAAAATAATATGAGGACAGAAGAAATCCACAGTATGGATGTCCTAAGATAAATGGGATTCATCTCCGCAAAACTTATAACCATTATGTATGGGAATTAATGATGGTGTTAGATAAAAATAGGTTTTCGCTTAGTCAAAGGATAGACTATTATTAGATATAAAATAACCTATGTACCCAAAATTTTGGAAGATTCAGGAATGGAATGAGGAAATTAATGTCAAAGTTAGGACATCGGAACACCAAAGGGAATTGTCAGATGAGAAACCACTATAATCTGGGAAAAGATAGAGTAAGAGGGTGCACGAAATGTGGCAAGATGATGTATAGTACACTAGGAAATGAAGACCATATGTCATCATTGATAGGAAATTTATATACTCTCTTGAGATTCCAAAGGGAAAGTGGTAGAACATAAGACAAATCAATCTGTCTATGTCAGTAAAAACTGACATAATGTTCTAGTAAACAAACTCATCAAAGAGAACCAATGCTAATTGGAAACTTGACTTATAGGATTTTGGTCCTAAATAATATATTGTGGGAAGTAGTTGCTTAGTATTCCTGAGAAGATTATTTCAGTTTTGAACAAGCAAATAATGATAGGGTTGTGTAAACCATGATCATACTATGAAACATTCAGTTGAGTGAATGTGCAATATATTATTATAGCCAAATAAGCGAAAATGGTAGACTAAATCTTGAATGATTTATAAACTTCTAACATTGAGGTTTGGACCATTATATGCAAAGGAAGATTGGAAACTCTATTAAGCTGAAATAGGCTTAGAAATAGGGTAAACCATAGACTTGATAAAATTTCAAAAAGGAGTAATAGATCAAAGTGATCGATGAAACTTTCTTGATACAAAGCTTAAGTATGAAGCAGTATCAGGATTTGACAAGTGTCCAAGAGCAATGTTATGCTTGAGATGGAAAAGTAATCAAGAAAAAGTAATTTATGGTAAGGAAATGGATGTGTAAGTGATGGAAAAACTCGGTTTATGAGTTGTCTAAAAGTGTAAATACAAAAGGGGAAGGATAGGACCCACGATGTAGTGTGTAATACATTGTTATTCCTTTTCTAAGTGGGTTATACTAAGGATAAATTCAAGGGCCAATGATTTACGATCACTATGTTTTAGGTGTTATGTATACTTACTATTATATCTAGGATTTGTATATGTAATAAAGCTCTTTGGGAGAGTATGTGTAAGGCGTATGAGATTTCCCTATGCAATAGTGAGGACACTCGAAGCAAGGTCCAGGAAGGACAAGATTGCTACATAGGATAAATGTTTTATAAATCTTACGCATTTCAAGAATAGTAAGTAAAAAGGTTATATAAATTTAATTGTATGTTAAAAGGCTATAGATCATCAGGGGTGATGATTCACAAGGGGGAAGTATGTTACACCCCAGTTGTGAAGTTACTATAATTTACTATTACTACATAGGGTAAATGTGAATACTAGAGATGAATTAATGATGCTTGTACCATGTTATTGTTGGATGTTGCTGATATGTGGTTTTCATTGATGTCAACACTATTAGCATTAATATCTTTAAGGTTGTATATGTCGAGGATATTGAGAAAATTGTAATAAAATAAGTTGTAGGTTGTCAGTGATGTAGTGAAGTTCAGTCTGTTGGTTAGCTCAGTATGTTGATGATCAGAGTTTGTGGATTAAAGGGTTTATTTTCAAGTATATCTTGTTTATCCATGTTAATTTTTAGAGATCCACATGAAGATTTGATCGAGTTATGAGTATCTATGTTCTGACAGTTATTATGTTGCTTCAGTTGATGTTCCTGAAAGAAGATGTTGCAATTCTAGTAAGTTGAGTTGTTGCGGATGCTTCTGTGGTGATTCATGATGCTTGTGGATGTTTCTAGATCATACTCTATCAGTGTTGTTGATCCGTATTGATCGTTGTGCTCTTGATTGGTAATTTTCTCTTGTGTGTTCATGTTTTTTATGTTCATTGCTGACATGGTGATTATAGTGTGTTGTGGATCTTTGAGGGATAATTAATTAAGGTGTTTTATGTTCGAGGATTTTTTTTTGGGTCTTTGCTATGTTGTGGCCGACACTAGTTGATTCACATTGATAATTGTTTATTGATTTGGGTCACTAGTTTGTACACATTTTATATTTTGTTAAAGTCGACATGGAGATGATGTTATCCCTAGTTGCGGATATATATGAGCAATTGTTTATACCATTTGGAGGTGTGTGTGTGTGAGTGTTGTGTGCGAACAATGTTCCAATCATTCGAAGGTAGAGGCAGAGTGTGAAGAAGTGTGAAGAAGAGTGAGCAGAGTTTATGTGCTTAACTGAAACTGTAATCAAGCATTAGCAAATGTTATTTTTTCAGTTCAAAATCTTCTGGATGTAATCTGAATGTTTCTGTAAGACAATGTGTCTTCCTTTGGGTAGTAATACTTTTTGTATTTGAGCAATGAGCTCTAGGCAGTGCACCTAAATGCATGTGCATTCCCCATTTTCTTTTATACTTTTAACAAGGTATAATCTTGTGGACTAACCTCCACTGTGGTTTTTCCCCTAATAGGGTTTCCATGTAAAAAATCTTGGTGTTATGTGTGTTTCTGATGTGGTGATTGTTTATGCTTTCATGTTTATTTATCATATCTAAGAATAAGTTTAATAATTATAATTTGTGGGACAACTGATTCACCCCTCCTCTCAGTTGTCTACCCTTGTGTTGCCAACAGTTATCAATATGAATGTTATCTCATTTGATGTTTCATTTGAAGTTATCTCAATTGAGGTTATTCATGTGGTGAAATACTGCATATATGTGAATTTAAGGTTATTGAGTTATTATTATTCTAATGTTGGAAATATTTTTGTATATTGCATATGTTGTGAACAATTGAATGTCATAGGCATGTGTTAATGGTTGTAGATAAATGTTCATTTCTCTAGGGGGAGGGGAAGTATCACTCGAGAGAAGATCTTGGTCGGGTAACCGGTAAAAAGTAAACTAACTAAGCATACACACACCACATTAGAGTGATTAAACTAAGTTAGTTTGTGGGTAATAGGTAAGTCATCCATAGCTAGTATATCTACATTAGTAACTTGGTATTGTTTACTTTGAATGCATGTTTGGGTGATGTTTATCTGTTTGAGCTTTGAGTCCTTCCTTATGAAATTGTGTTGATTATGCTTGGGTTAAGTATTTGGGATTTATGAATGGCTACCTTTACGCCATTTCATAATGAACGTAAAACGTAGCATGTATATAGGCATATACAAATTCATATACATAGACCTGTGTATGAGAGCATTAGCAAATGCACATGTATGTGAGTAGAAATACTCACAGAAGTACATACACGAGGAAACAACTATATATGTGTGTGTGTGATTATATTCATGAGGTTGTAATCATTCGATACCAAATGGATCGTTTAAACTATTATATTTCCATTGAATATATATGGATATATACATTTGTATTTGTATATAAATATGCATACGTAAGCATTAACGTTCGCTTATTAGAGAAGTGTGTATATATATATATATATATGAATACTTACATATTGTTCAACGGGAATGATAATTTGGATGTATGCATTCAATTATCCAACAATGCTTTGGCGAAGCTATGTATATTATAAATAAATATACATATATACATAATACGTCAATTTATTCAATAATACATATAGGATACATTATATATGTATATATGTGTAAGAATTTATTATATAAAGGATATAAGGTTTTGATAATAAACAGACATATATAATAATATATATATTATAAGGATATGCAATATAATATATATATATATTATATATATTTATGTCAAAGCATTTAGGCACAACTTTGAGGTGGAGAAACCAGCTCATAAATCTTTTAAGACTTAAACAACGCATCAATGAAAATACATAGTCGGCACGTACGGGGACACTAGGTATTATGGCACATAGACATAATGGTATTGAATAGGGCACTAAAATAATGCAGAAGATAAAGGAAACTTTGAGGCCGTTGCTATAGAGATGAAACTTAGTCAAAATACAAAGATCACTGCTAGTAGTGTGTGGAATAAGGAAATGTATTGAAGACTTCTTTTGGCATTTTTAAAACCATGGCTGAAAGATGTTGATATTAATTATTATTATTATAGCTGACTTTGGATCATTCATGACACTATGTGATGAACCACGTATTGCCAACCAAATACACAGGAGTGAACATAAGTAATATGCCTTAATTATGCTTTGACTTGGTTGATATGTGAGATGGATAAAGCATGAACTAAGTCCAATGTAGTTATTTTTGCAATTGACTCAATAAGCCAATTTAGGTTATTGAAAAATTCCTTACACCTGAGAGTCGTGCCATTTTACTAGTTTAGCACCACCTCTATTTCACTTTCCTGTAGATGTTGATTTGGGAGAAAAATACAAATTTCCCATGTGTAGTTTGAAATAGTTTGTTGAATGCTATCAATATGGAAGTCAATCTGTTATGTCTTTTTGTTGAGTACAAGCTTCTATCATTGCCACCTTTGAGTTGAATCATGCTAAAAGGAAGTGGTGTTGATTTATATGCCAAGACTATAGGAATTATGGAGGCTGGCTACTCTATAAATAGTCACCCCAACTCTCTTGCAACACATTATCCTATGATTATTATCATTGTTCCTATTCTTACCATTCTGGAGTGATCATTTACCATCAACCAAAATCATTCATAATTATGTATTCTTGTGTGACCACTAATTCCATAGAGAGGGACGTATCTGTAAGGAAAGAATACGGATGTGGAACAAACTTTCCTAATGTCAAAACTCAGAGAAGAATGTAGATATGAATTTAAATTTTACAATTGCATACCATTAAGATGCACATGAAGGAAATAAAAAAATAGAGAAATAAACTCAAACACAATTGACACCAGATTTACGTGGGAAAACCCTTACGGGAGAAAAATTGACCGCACCAAAGAAAATCCCTTGTATTACAGTAATCAAATTACATACAAGTTACGAAATCTCCTTTCACATGAAAATATTACAACAAAAACATTTCCTTGATTAACCTCGTACAGAACAACACTATTACAATGCTTTTAAAACAACATACAGACCATTTGATCATCCAACTATTGAACCATCAAACATTCAAACCCTTCCACAATTTCAAACGTTGCAATGTATAGCAACACTGATGATCAATTCATTCTCTATACAATCAATTCAATTCAACTTCCTCTATAGAGCAACTATCAAACTTCTAAAAAATGCAAATGACCTCCTTCCAAGTTAGAAAACTCCTCCACTTAATGACTTACATCTCAGCAGACCAAGAAACCATGCTCTTCACTTTATACCGTGCTACAGTCAACAGGTTCCCGCAGGGTGGCAGTTTACCACACTACCTCCGGATAGGTCAAGAGCTTCTGAGGTATGGCAGTAACCACTCTACCACTAGATAGTTTACAAACCTCTGTGGTATGGCGGTTTACACCGCACTACCGCTACATAGTTTACAAACCTCTGTGGTATGGCGGTTTACACTGCACTACCGCTACACATCTGGCGAACTCCTACAGTATGGCGGTAACTTCTCTACTGCTAAACATCCAGCGAGTTCCTCCAATATGGTGATAACTGCGCCACCGCAGCCCAGTGTATAGACACCTACGGTAGGGTGGTATCCATCGCATTACTGCTCAATGGCTGAGAGGTACCTGCGGTATCCACCGCACTACCGCTCCTCTCTTTCAAACACCTATCAGTATAGAGGTAAAAGGATAAACAAAGCACTTATGAATTCTTTGCTACTTGGTTAAAGTTCAGGGTTTCTACTAGTGAGTTTGAGACACCTACTCTCAACAATCTCCCAATTGACGAAGAACTCACTGAACCCTTTTCAATACTTGAAGTCATTAAATATTTTGGACCCCAAGGCCCATTGAATTTGCACACCATTTGAACTTGTTCGTGCTCACTGGCTTTGTCAATGCATCAACAACATTCTTCAGAGTATTCACCTTCTCCAAACAGACCTTTCCATCCTCCACCATATCTTGTACAAAATGATGCTGCACATCAATATGTTTTGTCCTGGCATGGAAAGTAGGATTTTTCACTTGACAAAATGCCACTCTGACTATCACAACAAATAATAATCTTCCCTGCATCAAAACCAATATCAAAACATAATATTTTAAGCCAAATGGCTTCCTTATAGGCATGAGTTGCTACCATGTACTCAACCTTTGTAGTAGATAAAGCGACTACAACCTACCGCTTACTCATCCAACTAACTGCACCACCATTCATCATGAAACAATATCCACTAGTGGATCTTCTACTGCCAATGTCCCCTACCAAATCAAAATCCACATACCCACAAATGTTGAGAGTCCTTTGTGATTCAACCAAATTACCATGGTAATACAAAGCATATTTTGAAGTGCCCTTAAGATATCTAAACACTCTTTTCACAGTGTCCCAATGTGTCCTTCCAGGATTAGCCATAAACCGACTAAGTACTCCCACTACTTGGGCAATGTCTGGCCTTGTACAAACCTTTACATACATTAAATTTCCAACTACACTAGCATAAGGCACTCTAGTCATGTCCTCCATCTCAGTAGGAGATTTTGGAAAATCTTCAACAAATAGCTCCATTCCCTATAAAATTGGAACAACTAGCTGCTTGCTATCAGTCATACAAAATCTCTTCAGAACAATGCTAATATACTTACTCTGGCTGAGCCAAAATTTTCTATTCTTCCTATCCTTGGTTATTTCCATTCCCAGAATATACCTAGTTGCACCAAGATCTTTCATTTTGAACTTTGTAGACAACTGAGATTTTAGATCAGAAATCATAAACCTACTATTGCCTATGAACAACATATCATCAACATAGAGGGAAATAACAAGAACCCGATCATTTTCAATCTTGAAATACACACAATGATCTGATTTTGATCTTACAAAACCTAGTGACAAAACAAACATGTCAAATTTCTGGTACCACATTCTAGGTGACTGTTTTAAACCATACATAGATTTCTTTAACTTGTAAACTAGGTTTTCTTTACCTTTTATCACAAAATGCTTAGGCTGGGACATATAAATTTCTTCATCAAGATCACCATGAAGAAAAGTTGTCTTCACATCCATCTTTCCAATCTCCAAGTCATAAGCTATTGCAAGTGACAAAAGAAATTTGATAGATGTAAGCTTTGCTACTGGAGAAAAGATTTCCCCATAATCAATTCCCTCTACTTGGGAATAACCCTTTGCAACCAACCTCGTTTTGTACTTTTCAATACTGCCATCCAAACCAATTTTCTTTTTAAAAACCCATTTACAGCCCACAGGTTTTCTACCATCAGGCAATGGAACAAGATCCCAACTGTCATTCTTCTTTAACGATGTCATTTCTTCATTCATTGCTTCCAACTAGGAATTTGAGTCAGTCATTTCATTGCCTCTTTTACAGTCCTAGGTTCATTAGTATTAGTAATCAAGGAATAGGCACAACTAGAATCCAACATAGAAAATCCAAACCTATCAGGTTGCTTCTTCTCACGTGTAGACCTCCTCACAGGCTGAGGCTGAGGTTGTGTTTCTTCTTCAAAACTCTCAGAGCTGCTCGAACTCTCCTTAGTTTCAGGTACACTATCAATGTGTTGTTCCTCTTTTTCAGGAGTTAGAGGTATTTCAACATCATTTTCCTCTTTATTTTCTTTCATCTCTGACTGCAGTTCCACTAAAGAATGTTTCAGCTCTCGAAAGATTACGCTTCTGCTGTATACAACCTTTTCAGTCACAGGATTCCAAAGCTTGTATCCTTTCACACCAATGTCGTAGCCAATGAAGATACACTTAACAACTTTGTTCTCCAATTTAGATCTCTTCACATTTGGCACATAAACATATGCTTTGCAACCAAAGACACAAATATGTCTCAGAGAGGGCTTCTTACTAGACCAAGCTTCCATAGGTGTCTTATCAACAAGTGTCGAAGAAGGAGATAGATTTACCAGGTAACATGTTGTAGCCACAACCTCAACCCAGAAATTCTGCTCCAGACCAACATTGCTCAACATACTTCTTTCCTTCTCCATCAGCATCTTGTTCAACCTTTCAACAACTCCATTTTGTTGCGGAGTGTAAGGTGTTGTTTTATGCCCCTTAATTCCATGGTCTTTGCAATACCTTTCAAATTTTGCAAAACAAAATTCACCACTGTTATCTGTCCTCAAGCATTTGATTTTCTTACCAGTCTGATTTTCAACCAAGTTCTTGAACTCCTTAAACCGACTGAACACTTTTGATTTACTTTTTAGAAAATACACAAATGCCCTTATCGAATAATCATCAATAAACGATACGTAATATTTTGAATTCAACAATGAAGGAATATTTACTGGACCAAAAACATCAGAGTGAATATAATCCAAAACACCAGAAGATTTATGAGGACTAGAGTAAAATGAAACACGATGTTTTCCATATATACAACGTTTACACAATTCAAATTCCATATTACAATCATCAAGCCCCTCAACCAGGTTTTTATTTTTCAAAGCTTTTAAGCCTTTCTCACCAATATGACCTAGCCTTTGATGCAAGAGCATAGTCTTCTCTGCAGGAAGTTTAACTTCCAAATAATTAGCCCCTATAGGGACATCAGTCTCCTTTGCACGAACAAGCTTTTGTGACTTTACAGAGACACTGTTACATTGAACAACAAATGCACGTACAACTTATACAGAGTACCTATACGGGCACCCCTAGCAAGCACCATCAGGCCTCTAGTCATTTTACAACCATTGCTAGAGAACGAGACTTGCACTCCAACATCATTTAGCTTACTTATAGAAAGTAAATTCTGAGCCAGGCCTAGTATATGCATTACACCATCAATTCCCTTAATTCTACCATCAGGAAACTGAATTCTGACTCTTCCATGACCAACAATTTGCAGAGATGAATTGCTTTCCAAGTACACCTTTCCACCATCGTATTTTTCATACTTAGTAAACCAGTCTCTATGAGATGTCATGTGGAAAGATGCTCTAGAATCAATCAGCCAAATATCATCTGATGCCCAAGTTTCCAAGGTTGCAATGAAGGCATCTGCATCACTCTGAGAAGAATCATTGTCGAAAGAGTTCTTCTTCTTCTTATTTTTCTCCTCTTTGCAATCCTTTCGTACATGACTAGGTTTCCCACAATTCTAGGACTTCACCTTGGACTTCTTCCCAGGAGACTTTGATCTCCCTTTTGATTTTGATTTGGACTTCTTGTCCTTCTTCTTACCTTTTTCTTTTGATCTGCCTTGAACAACAAGAGCCTCCTTTGCCATCTCAGGAGATTTCCTTCTCATTTCTTCAAACAACAAAGAAGCAACCACATCTTCCATCTTGAAAGTGGTTGTCGTGCTCCCAATCGCCATCACCAAGTGATCCCAAGAATCTGGAAAAGAACATAACAATAGCATATAGTGATCTTCATCATCAGTTTTTAGGCTCACAGATGTTAACTGAGCAATCAATGTGTTAAATATATTCAGATGATCAGCCACAGACGCCCCTTCCTCTATTTTCAAAGAGTATAACTTCTTCCTTAAGAATAATTTATTTACCAAGGATTTACCCTGATAAATACCTCCAATCTTCTTCCACAAAGAAAATGCAGTTTTCTCTTCTTGAACCTTCAGGAGAACATAGTCTTATCAACCCTTTTGCTTTTATGTCTGTGAGGTCCCAATCTTCTTGCTTCCCAGAAGGTTTCGTTCTAGACACAACAAGCCAAAGATCTTGATCCACCAATAGGTCTTCCATTTTGAGTTTCCACAACTCAAAATTGTTGCTATTGAATTTCTCAATTTCAATCCTTCCTAATGTGCTTTTCATCTTAATCTTAATGTGAACTGAATTGACACAAAAAAAATCCAACCTACCCACAAGGATAACACAACTAGCCAGGCTCTGATACCACTTGTAAGGAAAGAAAACAGATGCGAAACAAACTTTGGACTAATGTCAAAACTCAGAGAAGAATGTAGATATGAATTTAAATTTTATAATTACATATTGGATTAAGATGCACATGAAGGAAATAACAGAATAGAGAAATAAACTCAAACACAATTGACACCAAATTTACGTGGGAAAACCCTTACGGGAGAAAAACCCACCACACCAAATAAAATCACTTATATTACAGTAATCAAATTACATACAAGTTATAGACTCTCCTTTCAGATGGCAATATTACAACAGAAACATTTCCCTGATTAACCTCGTACAAAACAACACTGTTAGAATGCTTTCAAAACAACATACAGACCATTTGATCATCCAACTACTGAACCACCAAACCTTCAAACCCTTTCACAATTTCAAATGTTGCAATGTATAACAACAGTGATGATCAATTCATTCTCTGTATAATTGATTCATTTCAACTTCCTCTACAGAGCAACTGTCGAGCTTCTCAGAAATGTAAACGACCTCCTTCCAAGTCAGCAAACTCCACTTAATGACTTACATCTCAACAGACCAAGAAACCGTGCTCTTCACTTTATACCGCGCTACCATTGCACAGTCAACAGGTTCTCGCGGGGTGGCGGTTTACCACACTACCTCTGGACAGGTCAAGAGCTTTCGAGGTATGGTGGTAACCGCTCTACCGCTAGATAGTTTACAAACCTTTTCGGTATGACGGTTTACACCACACTACCACTGCACATTTGGCGAACTCCTACGGTATGGCGGTAACCGCTCTACCGCTAAACATCTAGTGAGTTCCTGCGGTATGGCGGTAACTGCACAATCACAGCCTAGTGTATAGACACCCGCGGTAGGGCGATATCCACCGCACTACTGCTCAATGACTGAGAGGTACCCGCAGTATGGCGGTATCCACCGCGCTACTACTCCTCTCTTTCAAACACCTGGCGGTATAGAGGTAAAAGGATAAACAAAGCACTTATGAATTCTTTGTTGCTTGGTTAAAGTATCAGGGTTTCTACCAATGATTTTGAGACACCTATTCTCAGTAGTATCATACCAAGAGCATACATCCTTAGCTATTTATCTTTAATGAGTTTTATGAAACTTAATCCTATGTCTTGCGAGTGAGAGAAGAGTGAGGTTTTGTGAGGAAGATTTGTTTAAATATTTGAGAGTAGTGTGCTATCAAAGAGAGTGAGAAAAGGGGGTTGTGTTGGGAAGCTAAATTAAGCTAAACTACAGTTGGAGAAGGTTGCACTGTCATCATTGGGATAATAAAAAACAAGCGTGAGGAATTCTTCTTCTTACTATTTAATTGGAATTGATGTGATTTCTATATTACTTGAAATGTCTTTTTTGTAAGTGTTGTCAATTAGATTGCACCTGAACACTTGAATGATTAAATTCAGCAATCTGTTGAAACATGGGAACTATCTTCAGGCTGTGGGTATTCCTATGGCGAAGATAGACCTTTAGATTCTAGGTTGGTTCCTATATGAGTTTTGAATTAATAACTAGTAACTTGCTGGAAAAGGGATAGAAGAACTATTGCTAAATGCATGTGAAACTGTAACTAGTTGTGATTCACCTAATTGATAAAGATTTGCAACTATGATTGACAATAAATTTTAGAAAAAACATCCACACAAGTCGATTTTAACAGTTTGACCACAAAAATGATTCTAAGGAAGGTATGAATAAACCACCTTTGAAGGAAAACAAGGTTTTCTCAGCAAAATAGAATATTATTCCTTTACACAACCTTAGACCTATGATTTTTTACTATTTGAATGCATGCAAATATAAATGAGACAAATATTTTAAAGGTTATGATATTTAAACATAGTAAAACTTCATCAAATTATTCATAAAAACAACATAATGACAAGGAAGACTTTTGATTTTACTCCAATTGAAGGAATCTTTGCAAAATGACACACATAAAACTATAAACCTGTTGTTGTATTAATCTGAATATGAAAGCTGAGTTACAAGATATCTCACTTTGCAGAATGCAAAGGTTGAAAAACAAGAACTAGAGGAAAAAGATAAATTTTTCCAATATATACAATATGTGAAACACCAAAGCGTGAGAAAGTGGAAGAAGCAGTTCACTAAAAGTGATTTAACCACCTCGAGAATATCTCTCACGAGCAAAGCAAAAAAAAATGTGAAAAGAGGGCCCACCAAAGTCATAACTGAGTCTCAATAGCTCAAAACTCCATGTCATAATGTATACAACTGATCTGTAACTCAAACTAGCTCCAAAATGCATGAAAATAGCACTGAAAGAGATCTGAAGTCAAAAAATATCTCCACAATATGCTCTCATGAGTAAAAAAAAAATCCTCGTAAAAATGGCTCAAAACTGAAGTGAATTGCACTCTACGTCTAGAAATCTCCACCCCTCCATGCGCCTGACCAAAATACCTCGTGAACTAATGTGGAACTGAGAGAAAGCCTCACTAGTTTGACTAGGAGTAATAAAGAAACAAATCATGCGATCTCTTTATCTCACATGCATGTAAGCAAAAAATTCTTTTAAGTGTATTCCCCTTTTTACAATAGTTATGTCAAAAATTATTTAAAAAATCAATTATACTGCTTTAATAAAGTTTGAAAATAACTTTACAATGAGACATAAAAGGAGAAAATACTAAAATAAAGAAAAACAATAGACTATACATGCATCTCCTTATAACTCTCCATAATAGAACTCCAAGTTCTCATCTTGCTAAACATAAGTCAAAAAGACTCAAAAGTCTTCTCTCATGTTATCGACCTCCTCATGCAATATATGCATATCACAAAATATATGATGAAATATACATTTTTCTTAAATGTTATTCCTTAGTGATTTTATGACTTTGGTGATCTCATAGGCCTCCTTAAATCATTAGGTCGATTGACCTTATGGATCAAGACCATAGTGAAGAATGAAATGATTAATAAAGTCAAAAAATCAACTCATCATTGTAGGCTTTTAGTAAAAGCATCAAACCCTAAAAATTGTTTCATTTGCAATTGACTTTGATGAGAAGCTTCATGAAGAATTTGGCCGCCATACTGTTGGGGTTTGAATCCTGTAAACACCATCAAATGGCTCGAATTTGAACCCTTTTGGACGTTTTCTGAGATTTCCTCATGAAGATATCTATATTTTGATGTATTTTTCTGTTTATGGTTTTCTCTGTATATTTCCTCTCACTGTCTACGACCGCCATTGATTATGAAGAGATAAAGTTTTGCTAAAGCTATTTGGAGCCTTGACCACGAGATATGGAGTCTTCATGCAGAGAAAAAAAACAAAATTCTTGGTAGGTCTATCCTTGTGCTTCATGTGTTTGCTTGGTAACTAAAAGAAAACACAAAGGTTTTTCATTTATCTAGATGCCTGTGATAAACTCGCAACCCTCCATAAATCATTACATTTTGTATTTTTAGAGCAAACCCACACATGAGTTTATTGTGATAACAATAACTCTGTATTTTTGACAAAAACCCCATTTTTGAATAGAGATCAATGTGGGTATACTGAAAATACTTTCTTTAGGCCACGGGGCTTACCATGTTGGATCTGGGTATTTGTGGTTCATGAATAAACTCGAAAGTTTTATCTGGGATTTGCATGCTTTTTCCATTCCTCTGGAAACACTCATGTGACTACTCTATTATTCTGCCTCTATGATCTTCTTACTTCTCTGTAGTCATAACAAAGAACTTCATACATATATAAGCTTGATTTGAGCAGGCCGTGACTATACCATATCATTCTGATGTATTTTTTTGTTTATTGCATTTTGTACTTGTAGAGGAAACCCTCACATGGGTGACAATAAATCTATATTTTCTTCTAAAACTGGGCTCGACCCAAAATAGTAGAACACAAGTCTTTTGTAAGAATGAAAGGAATTTTTGAATGCTCTTCATTAACTTCAAGAACCTTGGTTGTATTTTGAGAACTATAACACAGATTTGCTTAATAGTGGAATGCATACACGAGTTCACTATCTCTCCTTTTTGCAATAAATACTTATTATTCCAATCAAAATGAGCATCCAGAACAACACCATTTACGTGAGCAAAACACGTTAGAGCAATAAAATATTCAAGCATAATGGCAATAGAAGCTTTTTTTTTTAAGATATGAGAACAACACACTTGCTCAATTTTGTACTTAAATAGGCATCAAATAAGCTTTCATTCTCTCATATTTTCAATTTATGGCATCTTAGTTTGACTGCTATGAGTAAATTAAAGCTTAAACTCCTGCAGTAGCTTCATAATTCTCTTTTTAGTTGCACATTCAACAAATAGTATGGTGTATATTCTGAGAACCTATTAGTCTGCTTCCATTTGATACTGTTCAATGTTGTTCCAAATCTTTGCTGCTGTTTCACTCTATTTCAAGCTTCTCACTGTCCTTTCTTACTGTCTAGCTGTGATTTGCAGTCATTATCTCAGATTATGCTAGTAATCTGTAGTATGCACCATGATGCTCTGCTTTTACTGAATGTACACCTGTTTCTTTTGTGATCTAGTTACAATCATTTGGCACCTTGAAATATTTATGCCTATTCATTTTTACCATTTTGTAGCAGCAGTCTCATCAAAAACTTTTCCTTGATATAAAGCCCCCATTATCATGAATGCAATAGTTTACTTTGACCAGTATTACAATGTTCACCTGTAGCTTTTGGCAATAGGATGAATGTTCTTTATAAAATGCTCCTTTTCTGTTGAATACAGATCTGTAATATTTGCAACAATTCTCTCATACAGTCATATAGGCTGCCCTTCTGGTAACTATGTAGTCATTTCACTTTGATGATAATGCTCCGTTTCGGTCTTCTGTGGATTGTAGCTTTTATGATCTGCTTTTCTGAAAGTTGTATTCAGTTTGTAACTTATAATCATGCACCTCTTGCACCATGTAATGCATAGGACTATTTGTTATGAATGACACTCCTACAACAAAAAAAATGTAGCAGAACTCAAGAATGATTTGAGATTGCATCTTTACCAGTTGTATTCAATGTTATTGAGCAAAGGAAGAACATAGATTTGATCTATTGAACCTTCTCCAAGATATGGCTTGAAAGCTGCTACTTTAAGTTTTCTTTGAGTTTCTTTCATGATAGCAGTCTTATTTCATGACTATAATTGACATTAATGACTGTCAGGTATAAATAAATGAGAGGTGTCCTCCTGATATGTCGGGCTCTACCCTTGTGGGAGCCCGTTTTTCTCCACATATCTGATGAAAATAATCATGACCATAATGAACCTGTTCCTGCACATTGAAACAATCAAATTAATAAAAATAATCGAAGTTGAAAGCTTCCATTGAACTATGTTTCTCTTGATTGTGAGCCTTTGTAACTCAATCATTTGGTGAATGCCTGGTTGGATATCTATTACATTCTTGTTGGTAGTGTAGACATGAATTAGAATGTAATTTATCATTGCTTAGAGTAAATCTCTAACATCATTCTTTTTACAATCTTGCAGGTTCATGGATCGTGGAATCAAGATTGTTGCAGCTTGGAAACGTAACAACTGAAGACATCGAGCAAAAGAAGTTCATCATCACAAACAATGATGAATTGCTTTCCTCCTCTATTTTTACATTATCTTCAGTAATGTAGTATTTCATCCAAGGGTAAAAGCACAAAGTTGTGTCACACTTTCAACCAACTATCAGCACAACTGAATTTAAGTATTTATAACTAAAAATCAATTTTGGTCAAACATATGGTCTAGTAAGATTCATTTTAGCTAAGTTAGATACTTCCACAACTTTTTCAACTAAAATTGTTGGCTAAAAATATATTGAGCACCACTTTGAGTCCAATTTACCAAAAAATTAAAATTATTTGAAAAATTTGAAGTTTCAATAACTCCTACTAATTCAAATAACATTTTAAAAAAATATAAAAATACCCTTTTGTAGATCCATAAGTGTAGTTTTCAAAAATATATTATTTTAATAGTTTAATTAAATTTTATATTTTATTTTTTATTTTTACTAAAAGTAGGTTATCAACACAAAATATTAGGTTGATTACTATGCCAAGGAAAAATACTAAAACTTATTAAAAAAAATAGAAAAAAATATGATGCACTAGGTAAAAGAATCTATGTTAAGATGGTATAATTTTTCTTCCATTTTAGATAAATATTTAATATGAAAGTTGATGTTCGATGAAAACAGTTTTTTTTTATTCACACATATGTTAATATTAATTTAAAAATATATATTTATCAAAATTGAAAAAAATATATCCATGCACTAAAATTTCAAGTTATAAATACACACAAAAAATTTGAAAGAAAAAAAAAAATTATTCTAAAAAGTTTGACGTCCCATGCAGCTTCATTTTTTCAGCATTTTATTAGCAACTAAATTATAGTTTTAATTTATTAAAGACTAGTTTAAAATAATTTTTTATTTTTATTTTTAAATTACAAACATAAAATATACTAAAAAATACATATTTTACTAGTTTACATCATTTCAAAATTCAAAACATATAAGTCACTTTTTAGTGATTCAATTTTAAAAAATAGATTAGCGTTGGCCATTTCCTTTATAAAGTGTGACACAACTTTGTGCTTTTACCCCCAATTTTGTATTCATTATTTGATTAAGATAATCAAATTCAGTTACTCTTGCGGCTTGTGCGGGATTTCAGTTTTTTAAAAATGAATAAAAAGCATTATTATGGAAACGTCCAATTTTCTGTTTCAAATACTTGCACAATAAAACTGTAATTCAAATGTAATTTGATCTTTATGATGAAAAATGAATACTTAGCAGTAAAAACTTGAAATTTTATGTACCTCTCAATGATTTTATCATTTCAACTCTCCCTGTTTGAGTTGGTAGTGAAAAATAGGTAACAGTAAGTGCAATAGAAGTAATTGAGAGTGTCTTTGAGAAAGGGCATTGAAGCTTTTAGGTTTTTTTTATATTGTGTATCTAAGTACTCCATGATAGGAGAGATTGCTTGACACGAGTATTTAATTATACTAGATATGTTGAAGAGATTGCTTGACATAGGTATTTAATTATGTTACATGAGGTACAACATAGGTATTTTAATATACTAGATATGTTTGAACAAGGGATGCAATGTGTTTGTATTTACTCCATAGTAGGAGATGGGTGTTTATTATAAGTATTATATACTAGGTATGATTGAACATGAAAAACACATATGGTACACTTAGCTAAGTTATTGATTTAACTAGGAAAGCTTGTGTTTACCCCTAGGAGAGAGAATCTAGTATGGGAGGGAGTTTAAGTACTTACGAGTAAGTAGGTTTATTCAAGTAGATTGTTTGAAGATATGATATCTGGGATGACGAACTATCCATTGAAGGTTATTCCTAGCTTGTGTACTTGCTAGTTAAGTAGGTAGATTATATGTTGTAGGTTAGTTTAGGGTGAAAAATTATCCATTGAAGGACAATACTTATGTGTAGCTTAAGCTAGCCTTAAGTCAAATCGGCCTTGAATAGTGTATGTGATAGATGACTTTGTTCAAAGTACTAAATGCGAACTCTTTGATCAAAGTAGTGCAATGTACGAAACTCCACTTAGTTGTGTGACTTTTGAGACTACACTGTCAGTTCACTATGATCTAGTATTACATGCTAGTTCGAGATTGTGGGATTACAAGTTCTAGTTATGTAGGACACAACATTATGCTCAGTTGGTTATCGTTATCGGTTACTCTACCATTCTCTTTGTCGAAGGGAAGGGCCACCTATCGAATGATAGATGTGTGGGGGACCGCATTATGAGTCTGTGGTTGGCAGAAAAGTGTCTGAGTGATGCTTCTCCTCCACAACAAGTGATAGAAGAACCAAGATTTGAAAGGGAAGATCTTGGAATGTCTTACAGTTATTAGTTCTAAAGCTCATTGGAGCTATGTATGTAAAGGTATGTGTTCTTGTTACGTGTACTTGTAAGTTATTGTAATGAAGTGAAATCTTTATTGTAATATGATATGGCATCTTGTTTGTATATTTTCAATAAAAGAAATAAAATTCTTATTGCAATGACTTGTTAGCAGTTTATTACTCGTATGATGTAAATTTAGAAATTTTTTACTACATTGAAGGGTTGACATGTTACAAATTGGTTGACTACAACTAAAACTAAATAATGATAATGATAATTAGAATTTATGGAATTCATAATTCACCCATAATTTTTATTGCTTTGTTTTTGCTCTTTGGTTGCCAAGATCATGCTTTAATACCACTTGTAATGAAAAAAATAAACAAAAGAGGAAATATGCTATTGAAAATGTTTGATAATATTTGAGAATAATAAGCCACTTCAAGGAGGTAAACCTCCAAAGATCTCTATTAGTAGTCCTCAATATTTGAAGTCTTTCACATCTAGATGTTGGGTGAAGCACAAATTGCAATATGATGATAATAAACTAGCCACTAGTTCCTATATATACCTTGTTTATTCTTTGAGTGTCATCTAGTCCAATTTAGGCACATAAATATCACACATAAAATGAACTAAATGTAAAATTATAATAATGATCATATAACTTATAACTTAATTAAAAGTTAAGGTAGCCACAAAATGAATCTTCATAATCTTTTGCACACTGTAAGATTAAAAATATAGAAATGATACATGTAATGAAATACATTATACAATAAAAGAATATGATAGGAAATATGTTGCAAATACTTAATAATAACTGAGAATAACAAGCCACTTTGAGGAGGCAAACCTCTAAATATCTCCAATGAGAACACAATTCATAATATGATGATGAAATAAGATTCACTACCTCCTATATATCACTTCTAATATCTCATCCACAATCTTTTCAACCTCATTATTTTGTATATATGGGTACCTATATGGCTTTATGTTGGGTGGCTAACTCCTTGGAAAGAGTTGTATGGCATGATCATGATCCCTCTTAGGAGGAATTCCTTTAGGCATGTCTCTGAAAACCACAAAGTGACAATCAATTATTTCTTATAAATCTAGATGGGTGGGAGCATTAAATTGAGAGACTTCTAATAAACATAATTGGACCATCAATCGACAGTCAATCTAGACGCCCTCTTATCTCATGACCATTAGTGGTGCAGGAGCACCTACCATAAAAACAAGCATATTTTTGATGTATTGTTTTAAATCATTTCCTTTTTGTTGTGTATGGTCTTTAACACTTTTAGCTTGTGTTGGAGGACCTTTTGGTTCATTAGGGAAGAGTTGAATAAATGGGAAAATCTTTTTGTAGGCGTTTCCTAAGTTTTTGTAAAAGACTGGAAAACACACTGTGTTTTCAAACAGTAACCTTTTAGCCGTTCTTAGGCCAAGAATGGAAACCTAACCGTTTCCAACACTTTGTACAAGTGATTTCCCGACATTTTGAGGGGTTGGAAGATTTTTGGCATGGCTGTTTCATGAGAGCAAGGGAAAGACAGTGATTTTGTGTTGAAAAATATAGATTTTCTAATTCTTGCGTTGGAAACAGCAATTAGATGTTTTAAATAAAGAATTTTTTGTTTTTTCTATTATGTAGAGGAGCTCTTTGAATCAGTTTTGTGGCACTTTAGTTAGCAAATCCATCGCTGTTTGCTGTTTTTATACATTTTCTATTTTTTTCTCTTATTTTTGTTTTGTCTAAAATTGGTGAAAATGGGGTCTGAGGCCGTGTTCTTTCTGTGCCAGCAAGCATGGGCACATTGGGAAGGTGGCCAAGATCCTCATCTGTATATAGGCTAGCATTAGGAAGTGGTAGGAACTTGTATAGCATGCTAAAGATCTATTCCTAGGCGAGCAGTTCATGCCCGGTTAGGAAAGATTTAGAAATAGTGCTACAAAATGTGCAGGGGTGACTAATTATTGGAAACCTAAGGCGTGAAAAGGTTGTTGGGGACCTTGCAAAGGTCTGACAGGTGGTAGGAGACATTCCCAAGTCCTCTGGAGGAAGAAGAAAGGAGACAGTCCTCCTTGTATCCAAGAAAAGGCTTAAAAAGCCCCAAAATTCTCAAAATCTAGAATATCCCTGTGTACGGCCTGACAGGTGCTGAAACCAAGAAAATCTTGTAGTGCTCCAAAATTGAGCCAGGTTTCCTTCTCTGTGATTGTGGTATTCTTGTAGCAGGGAGGAGTATTAAACATTTTTCTTGAGGAAGAAGGCCTAATTCTTGTAGCCTTTCCAAACCCTAAGCTAGGGTTTAAGGAAAGCGATAGGAGAATGAAGTTTTGAGCTTGGACAGGGAGCATTCCTAGACTATTTTGAAGGCAAGAAAAGCTATGCACACCCCTGCAATGTTGTTAGGAGGATTTAGAGGTTGACTAGTCTTTAGAGGGATTAAGGACTAGGTGGAGAAAATGTGGAAAGGCATCAAGAATGGCTTTGGAGCAACAAACTGAAATTGATAGCAAGGTTGGCAAATGACCAAGGGTGCCTAAATAGTTTTAGGACCTATAGGTTGATTGGTGGAGTGAAACACCAGGGGTTTATATATTTGAGACCCTAAGCATTGAGCCAGGGATTGACTCAATCCAACCTTGTTTCTATCAATTAGGTAATAACATAAGATGAATGAAACATCATACCAACTTTTCCAAATTTGTTTCTTTGTAATTAGTCGATAGGCTACATATAGTGTGAGATTTGCGCCTAAAACAAGTCTCACACCTGCAAATCACTATTGAGCCGTCAGAAAACAACTTTTAGCTATCATTTAATGGTAAACTAGCTATCGTTTAATGGTAAAAGTCTACAAAATATCAGGTAAAAGCCTCCAAAATCTCACTTATCACATAAAAGTCAAATAAATATTGATTTGACAACTGGATGAGAACATTCTATTTTCATTTGAAGAGTTTTTTCTCAATTTGATAGTAACTTTATTTTTTCATTTACATTGCTTTATGCTTCAAGAAAAAAATCTAAATTTGTCTAAATTTATTTCATTCCATTATTTCCTACTTATTATTAATTGTTGTGTAATCCAACTACATGCAACTAGAATTCGGAGTGCATCCATATACAAACACATACTCTCTAATATATTAACATTAATATGGATGTAATCTTTGAACATCCTTTAGATGAGTGTGGCCTGATCCTAGAGAGCTAAAAACTCGAATGAAAATCTTAACTAAGCAACACACCGAAGTATTCTGCCTAGTTTGAGGAGCATTCTCGATAAAATCGTCAACGATAAAGAGGCAAGGCCTTCCCCACCGCATAATGAAATACTGTCCAGGGACCGAACTTTCCACTCTGCAAGTGCAGGCGGAGTAAGTAAGTTTAATATAACTTTGCGCTACGGACATGGAAATTTTTATAATATAATATCTGTAAATAGGTATGGATTAGGAATTCAATATCTTCGAACCAAAAAAAATTAGATGTCAGAGGAGTCACGTAAATGATTAACGACAAGACGTTAGCTGTTTTATTGTCTTTTTGCGACGCTAGATTTATTAAAGGGAGAGAACGTCGGTGTGGGGAGTACATTAAATAATGGAGGCTGTCTCTTCTACTGGCTATTGTTTCCCCACAGACGTCATAAAATCCGTGACTGAAATGCTCTCTAATGACTGAGTTATTCCATTATTCTTTTCATTTTCTATTTGAGATTTTACATGCACCCAAATCTCATACACGCTCACTACTTTCCCGCAGATTTATATACAGCAGTTGAGTGCTTGTTTATTCAAAAGTTATCTGCATTGATCATCTAAACTATCTGGCCCATTTCGGCTTGGAGTTTTATGAGCTCTATGGACCAGAACCAGATCGCGGGGTTTGATAGGAGTGGAATGAAGAACAACTATGGGAATGTTATCAACAATGTGGACGCAATGCATGAGATCTTCAGTCATTTGGATGCAGATGCCTGTGAAAATTCTATTGCAGTTACTGATTATTAATCTCCTATCTAATACATAGATTATTTGACTCTGAAAATTAATTCTCAGCAAATATCGAAAAATAATACAACTGCAACTTCACCAATAAAAACTCACAGGAATAGAGAAGAAAACATTCACAATAATGAACAC
>VDFB02346931.1:27696-58316 GCA_007258455.2 Sequoia sempervirens | reverse complement strand
CTTTCTAATCATCACCTAAATGATATGACTGCTAAGTTAACTGTAAATATCCTAATTTAAAGTGTTGTATACCAGAAATGATTCACTAGTTGTGTAACTTAATTTCATGCTTATTAAAATTATATGTGGTGTTTTCAATTTAATCTTAATTTTTTATAACTTATTTGGCCAATCTCCTAATTAAACTTAAGGTTTTAGGACCACAACAAACATGATGTCATATTAGCATGCTTTGTTGAAATCTCATAAAAAGATTGTATAGTTGAACATGGCATTAAGTCATGAAAGTTGTGTACTAAGTCAATGTTTTGCCGGTGGATTGATGTGACATTATATAATTTATTATTTTTAGATCTAATGAACACATTCATTTAATTATTAATAATAGTTGATACTAACAACCTTAAAATATTAATTAATATTATTATATCTTTAAATCTACAAACACTATTTCAACTATTAAAACATGTTCAATTATTAAATTTTTTTCTCTATATAATTATATAAAATAATAATAAATAAAACTAAATACAACCTAATAAATTTTAAAGTATAAATTACAATCATAAACATCTAATTTCCACTATCCATAATATTAACATACTATTTCTAAATTTTGACTATATAAATTTTCTTCCTTAAAAAATCTAAAACAGTCAAATTCAAAAACAACATATACTAATTTAAAATACAACTTGAATTTGAAATGACAGTCCACATACTCACTCAACTTTTTGGAAAACAAGTGTTTGTTTGCAATACAACTTTACATTTTTGTCCACATCCATTCTTTTGGAATCTTCTATTGCAGTGACCGATTCAATCCCTGACATCCTTTTAGCGAAATGTTATCACGCATTCCAGTAATTCTTCTCTGTAAATGACCTTTTATTTGTAACTTGTGCACTTTCCTATTATATAACTTGGAATGCCTTGTGTGTATTTGTCTGGTTATTGGACTGAGATGATGGGTGATCGATTGATTTGATTAGATGTGGCGTTAGCTCCGTGCCAAACGAGTAGTTGTGCACTTGTGAAACCTAATTACTGTCAGTACATGTCGTAGTAAGTACCTGAGGTTTTCTTGTACTGCACGTTTCATGGCAGAATTAACGATCAAAGAATTAACAGATGTCCTTTTCAAAATTAATATTTAATGACTCAATTAGAATAAATGAATGAATTTATTTTAATGACTTTCACTGGACCGTCATTTTATTAGACCGTCACTTTATGAGACCTAAAGTTGAATCTTTAACCATTTTCAAGTCCTTTCAATGCCAATTTTATGAGACCCAAAGTCGAATCTTTAACCATTTTCAAGTTCCTTTCAATGCCAACTCTCTTACTATGAATCTTGATCAAGAAGCTAGCCATCTTGAGAAGTCTTGCCTCTTTAAAAAGCTCATTTAGATTATCCACCTTCAAGTTGGTCTCATAATAGATACGAATATCTTCATATGTTGGGCATTCGATGATGAAGTGCCATTCAATTTATGAGACAATCAATGTAGTTAATAGTTTACTTAAGTTATAATTAAAGCAAATAATTAGCTTAAATTAGTTATATATTAATTTATTTGAATTAATTTGAATTATTATATTTCAATCTTAAAGTTGAAAAATCTTTTTTGTTGTATTCAAAATCTTCTTTCAAGTTAGTTTAGTTGTATTTATGATAGAGCCTTATTATACTATAATATGTTTTGTTGAATCTATCAAAGCTTTGGTTTAATCTCTAGGGCTTTTATCTAAGACTCTAGGCTTTGCTATTAAAGTGTTGCCTTAAGGGTTACACTTGTGCCCTTACTATGACTCTAGGTTTGAGTTAGAGTGCTACCAAGTTTGAGGGCCAACATGTCAAATGTAAGGGTAAACAACCTTAGCGAGTTACTTGTAACTCATTTCATGCATCTTATCCTTGTATATGGATCTTAGGTTGATTTTGCCTCGAGCTTCTACTATTGGGATAGATGTCAACATCTTGCTAAAACAACCTTGGTAAGCTTTTGTGGACTTTGTCTTGTGTGGTGTTTCCCTTGTTAGATCTCACACGCGTATTTCATGTTGGTGACTTTTTGCTAGCATTCTATAGGAAATAAAGGGTCTTGAAAAAGATTAATTTGACAATTGATGTGGAAAATGTTTATGAGCTCAAGCCCTTTCAAATTGTAAAGGATTTTTCACTATGTCCTCATTGTAGTACTTTTTGAAAGATTTTGGGTATATAAGTTTGTGTATGGGGAAAGTGTTGAGCAATAAAAATTATACATGGACTCCCATTAGTCTAGTTTTCTACTATAAGGTAGAACATATGAATAGATCTATGAGCTTTTACATAACATATACTAGGACAATTTTTTCACATAGATATTTAAATGCATAATGAAACAAAGTATAATTACAAATATTTTTTAATAAGGGAACACTACCAAATGCAAGTTATGAATTTAAGAATAGATGATAAAATTTTCAATGTTCAAAATAATTTTGATCCCAATATTGATTTTATATTGGCATTGAATTGAGATTATTGAAACAATGGGCTTAGTATGTATATAATTGGTCAATGTGATATATGATTATTGCAATGAATAGATAACCTTCATAGACTCAAAGATTATGAACCATGGACTATAAATAAAGTTATAGTTATGAACTTAATTTAAATGCGAATATGATTGTGATAAATTGTGAGATTATTATGGAAACAAGAGAACTTTTTTATGGCTAAAATGTTGAAACTTTGAAAAAATAAAAGGTTGATTCATATTTCTATTAAAAAATATATTTGAGAAATATTTATTTAAGGGTTTTAGGTCTTGAAGTTTAAACACTTTTTTTGGGAAAATAATAGAATTAAATCCATTTGTTATTATTTATTGATATTGCAATGCATTTGTATTTTTATGACATTACATTATGAGCTTGGCATATTGACATAGTGACCTAGGAATGCATATGAAGAATAAATAAAATAAATAATAATAATGATACATTGATGGCTTGCATAAGCTATGCAACAGAGAACATAAGAGGATTTTTAGGTTGTGACTATGAAAGCTATTTGGATTACAATTTAGAATTGAATTGAGACATGGAATCTAAAAAACACATGTTGATAACTTATACAAAGACATGAACCTTGTGATTAGAGAAAATAAATAGAATTCTTTGTAGACTATGAACATGAATTTGGTTATAATAGATGTTAAGCATGGTTTTTGTAGCATCAAAAGTTTCTACCCTTGGCAATTTCACACTAGGTTTAGCTCCCCCTATGTGCTTGGACCTAATTATGCATTTAATTACCTGTTTTATAAATATCTTCAAAAAAATAAACAATGGGAATGAAAATAAGCATTTAATAATATTTACCCCTAATGTTTAAGGCCACAATAGGGATGGGTCTGGACTAAGGTTCCCAACACCTTTGTGCAACCCTTATTGTCTCCAATTTAAATATGTTAGTGTCAATATTTTATTATTTGGATTTCCAATTTCATTGGTTGGCTATCAATATTTATTTTTTTGGGAAATTAAAAGAATTGCATATAAATATATAAGTCATTTTCATCATTTGAAATCCTAACATTTTTATTGAGCAAATCAAAAGCAATCAAGAGTAGTCAAGAGAAAAATTATCAAGATTATTGTAGCATTTATTTTAGTCAAGCATCGTCAATCATATATCATGTTTTTATATAAGTTTATGCATGTTTGTGTGCTCACTTATTTTGTGAGTACTAACACTTGTAGAACTTCAAATCAAACAATAATTTATCCTTGAAGCCTAATGAGTACATGACTTTAGTCCATAAAGAAATGCAGATATGACTAGTGAGTTGAGCAGTTTATCAATTTATCATTATTTATCATTTAACCTTTGCCTGATCAAGGGTAAGCTATTTTTTTACATTATCATATTAGTCATTGTGGAGGTAGAAATACTAAAATGGGGTTTGAATTAGGCAAGCCCCTATATGACACAACCCTTCCCCCTCTTTCATGTGTGCAAGTTCTCAGATCTGAAGCAAATTGGAGGAAGATTGAAGACTAATTGCTCATTCATGCATTTAAGCCCTACAAGTTATCGAGTCAAGGAAAGTGGATTTTATCAATAACAAATGAAGTTCCAATAATGACCTCAAGAGAGGACTTACAAATCTAGAGCAATAGGAATATGAAATTAGATCTTGAATAGAAGCAAGCCAGACAGGGCATCCCATGCCTTTGTCCAACTATTTTAGTACCAAATTTATACGCCAGGTTCTTTTGTGTCTACTCTTTGTTGTTTTACAATCTATTTTTATCTTTGTGTTCTATATTTCTCAAAAATCATCTCAGTTTGCTACATTTTCATTAATAACCTAGGAACAACATTGCATCATATAATTTAGTCAATTAAAAATCAATTAGTCACATCCACATCATCCTCTAACACACACAATAAAGATTAAAACCCTAAACCACCATTTTGGCTCTTCCATTGAGGTTTGTAGCCAAGTGGATTTTGAGATCACTTTTAATCTTTAATGTTCCTAATTGGAAGATTCAATGTTATTTAAGAATTAGATCATTTTTTCCAATCCAACATTTTGGTAAACTTGACTGTTTTTATACTTTAAATCTTCTAAAAATTAAAGCAAGAATTTTAAAATTTTGAGTATAATATTAGGTTGTGTGAATTCATCATTTAGACATACATACTTCTCATAAAAAAGCATTAAAAAGCTCAAAATTTGTATTACATTTTGTATTCAAAAGATAACTAGGGTTTATTTTAGTTAATGTATAGTAGATCTAGCTCGTAATTGCATTGAAAGATTTACATTAGGTCATATTAAAATCTGAAAACAAAATCTAAAAGTGTTTAAGTGATCATTTACGCATATGCATTTAGCGAAAAAATAAAAAAATGCATTGTTATTGTGGAAAAAAGATAGAATTTTTTTACATTTCCATATTTGTTAACTTGGATCAATCAATTACTGTATTGTGCAATATGAAAATTATATTTTAAATTGCAATAATTTCTTGAAAATGCTAAAAATTGCATGCACTATTGTGTTACACAACAAAATTACAAATATGTGCATTTCTAGAAATCTGCTTATTCTTATAATTGAATAATTACAAAATAGAACACTCAGACATTATAGAACACATTTAGACTTTGAAATTAGTAAAATTAACCCACTTGTCTAGGTCATCTAATGCTCTTTTCTAGTTAGTTTTAACTCAAATTTAGATCATGGTTCTATTTATATATCTCTTGTGTGGTTTTGGCTTATGTTTTTGCAAATTGTTTCATTTTTTGTGACTGTATTGTACTTTCCTTTCATAGTAAGACTACTTAAGTGTTTTTAATCTCATATGAGCTTCATGACCTGGTGTCCTTCTACTAATACCCCTATGAGATGTAGTTTCAAACTTATGGCCTCCCACACTACACTCATAACTATTGTGGAGTATGAGTCCAATAAATCTTTCACACAAGGTATTGTCTCTACCCAAGATCTATCTTAGATTCCCTCCCTAATCATACATTACCTATGACTTCCTTGCAACCTAACATTTATGTGGACTTAGAGGCTACTATTTCCCATGTACTTGAAGAGAAACTAAAATAATTGGATACAGATTTAGAAGGTCTTCAAGACTTCCTTAGTATTGAGCCTTTAGGTGGAGAGACAATTCCTATTGTGGACAACATTAAAAAGTTAATAAATGATTCCCAAGGAATAGAAGTGTTATGTAGTCTAGCTCACATAGTGAATGCAAACATACCTACGATATCGAGTTGCGCTCAAGAATTCACCAATGCTCAAAACCAAGTAGGAAAACAAGTTTCCTCTCCCACAACCATGCCTTCTATTCCCACATTTACACTTCCAGGTGTAACATTGATGATACGATATAGTAACATGGTATAAACTCAATCTTAGGGATTCCTAGTGGGAATCCTTGTAGTTTTGTCACTCCAACCGTAACATCACCATCACCTCTCCTAAACATGCAAAATAGTAATCCACTAGTCATTCATACTAGTTCACCATATTCAACAAACTCTCAAAACGTGTCACCTAATGATCCAATGATAAATCAACTTTTACAAAATATGACATCACTTCAACAACAAATTTCAACCTTAAATCAAAATCAAAACAATGGCAAACCTCTAGAATACCTTACATGTCCATTGTCATTTTCCATCCTCAAAACAGGTCTATACCACAAAACATCGAAATACCCCAATTCAAAAAGTACAATGGTAAAGGAGACCCTAACAACCATGTATTAGGTTTGTATAGTATCTTTATTTTTGAAGACGTGCTCCTAGAAAAAAATTTCCTAGATTGTTGAAAGACATGACCTTGGAATGGTTTTTCTCATTTCTAAACAACTCAATAACCTCATTCACATAACTTGTTAGCACATTTCTCTAATGTTTTTAGGAAAAAATTGGTCCTTAAGTGATGTTAATAGACTTAGTGCATTGTAAAAAAGGACCTAAGGAAAAGCTAATAGACTTTATAGGATGATACCAATCACTTTACTCACAAATATCCTATAGTCTTCTTGATGCTGACATTCAATGAGTGTTTATAAGAAAATTGCAAACTAGTATTCAAGATAAGATACTATTGATGAAATATCCATATTTTACACACTTGTTTACAAATATTCATGATTATCAAATATTTGTTAGTCAATATGAAAGTACACCTTCATCGGCTCTTATTGATCAATTCAAAGTCATACATCAAAAAAATTATCACTCATTTAAAAAGAAAAAAATATTTTATTAAGATAAACACTCCTCAAACCACCAATAGCATTGAAACACAAGTCTCTACTAGATAAACACAAATCCCTATCAATTTAGGCCAAGAGATAGGCAATTTTCATAATTTCTTGATTCTCTTCATGTGATAATGTTACAGTTGTTAATTAAGAACCTAATTCAACTCCCTCTGATTAGGCTTGTTGACACAAGTAAACCTTTACCACCAAACTTTAATGTAAAATATTTTTTTCAATATCATCATGAAACATCGGAAATAGGGAGAGGGGGTTCTACCTTTGAGGAGGTTCCTATTTCACAAGCTTGTTTCACTCAAGGAAACCCTAGAGATCTCAACCCAAGGATGAAATGAAGGAAAGAGATATGCTAAAGGTTGTCCTAGGGTTTGATTAGAGACTAAAAGGGGGTTCACCACCAAGCTAAGGCTTGGAAAGATATGCAACATGTAAGGCCTAATTATGAAACTTAATGATATGCAAGACTATAATAAATGACCTAAAAATGAATGCAAATAGAATAGTAAACTGACAGGTTAGAGATGTGCACCTGGAAACCTATAGAGGCTTGAATGAAAGCCTGAAATGTTGAAAATGCTGTTCAGTTAAGGCCTATTGGGACTCATATGCCAAATTGAGTGATTTAGTCCTAGATTAGGGTTTCTAGGCAAGAACAAAAATCTGGCAGAGATATGTCTGGAACTCTTGAAAATTGTAAATTTGACTGTACTGAGACTCATACTCTAGAAGTGGCTTATCAATCCTGCTTGGCCTTTATTAGAGGATCAGAATTTGAATCTGCTCTTCAACTTTTTCCTTCTCTTCTCAACTTGGTTTTTGGATATGAACTGGGAGATTATGCTCTGTAGGTGTCCTTCAATGGTATTGTAAACAAGGTGACAACTTTGATGACTTTGCACACTTGACAACTTCTTTCCAATCTTGCTACTTAGAGGCTCTTTAACCTAGATTTGTAAATCACACACTAAAGAGAGGGGAAAATGTTATTTTGTTAGTGGAAAGGGTTTTTCCGTGGCCAAACCCCATTTTGGTAATCAAACCTTGTAATGAAATCAAATGAGATAAAGGAATGATGAATGAACAAAATGTAATGTTGCAACTCACCAAACCCTAGCAATAAAGTGTTGCAAACATGTATGAAATGGCTCCAATGAATGTAGATCTTGACTCTTTCTTGTATGATATGGATCTTGATTTGAATGCTTGCTTGAATCATAAAAATCCCACATCACAATTGTTAGCACAAAAACAAACATGATGCATGATGACTTTGACATGATGCTTGATACTTGAATAATGCTCCAAAACACTTGATAAATAGCTCTTGAAGACTCTTGAATGTTCTTGTGTAGTGTAGTAAAATGCATACCCTTGCATTTTCACACTTTTTTGGGCCCGCCTTGCTTTATTTATCCCTATTTATGTATTAATTGGTCCTATTTTGCATTCACAAGCCCTATGAACTTATATTTTTTTGGGTAATCCAAACATTCTCCAATGCATAAATGATAATTTAAATGATGTCATCAGAGTATCCCTGATTTTTGGGTTGGGACTAAAACGACACCTAGGGCGTCTTTGTCCCCAAAGGTCTTGGGACCCTGATTTTGAGAGCACTTGAATAGGTCCCTTTTTAGAGTTTGTGCCCTGAGATTTGAGCCTCGAGACTAAGACACCACCTAGGGCATCTTAGTCCTCCTTGGCTTATTTTTATGATTTAATTTCAAATTTTGGTGAGATTTAGCCTCCTTTATTTAATGGATTCATATGCCGGCTTGGTGTGATGTGATTTCGGGATATTAAGCATAGATAAGTATAAATACAAGGTTCATTCATTCATTCTAATCCAAGTCTTTTGTGAGACATTCCTAATAGAAAATTGAGTTCACAAGAGCATTCAAGAGCATTTATATCAAGCATTTGGAGCCATCATCAAGATTGAAGTATCATATCAAAGAGATTCTTGCATCATGTGTGTTGTTGTGCTAACATTTGTGATGTAGGGTTTTGATTCAAGCAAGCAATTCAAGCAAGATCTATCAAGCATTCCTTTGATTCAAGATCCATATCCATTGCAGCCATTTCACACAAGTTTACAGGCTTTACAACAAGGGTTTAGTGAGTTGTAGCATTTCATGTTGTTCATTCATCATTTCCCTTCATTACTTTATTTCATTTCAAGGTTTAATGACCAACAAGGGGTTTGACCAAGGCAAACCCCCATTCACTAAAAAATAACAAGTTTTTCCCTTCTTGCATATTTGTGATTGCAGATTTAGGTTGAAGACTTGAAGATCATTTGGAGTGCAAAGTTTCAAAGTTGTCATCTTCACGGAAACTCACCTACAAGTTGAATCCAAAAGTTTCATAACCTAAGATCAAAGGAGAAATAAGTGTAGACCTTGGAGCTTAGGACCACATTCAGAGTTTTTAGAAATTCAGAGTGGGACTAATACACCACCTTAGGTGTCTTAGTCCTCCCGAGCATATTTTTTAGAGATTCCTTCAGATCCTAATCGATCATTTGAAGATTCTACATCTGTGCTAAAAAAAACAATGGGACAAAGACAATAGTAGAGGTGTCTTTGTCCTCCCTAGCATATCTAGATAGCTTCTTTGCATTGATGGAATCCTCACATCTCCAAACTTCCCAGGTACAGACATCCTAACTCCCTGTTGCATATTTTCATTACTTGCATCTCTTGTTTAGTTTGCATAACTAGGTTTTGTAGGTTGAATGATTATTTGTCTTTTCCAAGCATTTGCTTGGTGGTGAACCCCTAAAAGCTTATAGAACCCCCTCCTAGGTCCTCCTTATTGAGAATTGACTCACCTTGTGAGGTTGATATTCAATCCAATTGGGACTCCTAGGATATTTTTGAGTGATTTGTGGAAAGAAGGGTGACATTATCCACCCCTTTTCATACCAGTCATTTTGGTGAACCCGACCTTGTTGAGCATTTATTTTCTGATTTGGAGACCATTAGAGTCATAGATCTAGGTTTCATTCATTCTCACATTATACCTTGCATTAGTGAAATTGCATCTAGGGTTTCTTACATTTGCATTGGTGAAAGTGCATATAGGTTGCATTTTAGCTTTCCTGCATCATTTCATTTCATTCCAAAACTAAAAAATGCATTGTTCATCATCTTAATTTCATTTAGAAACATTCTTATTGCATTCAAAACTAAAAAAATTGCATTCAACATTACATTCAACTACTTGTTACTAGTTACTTTTCCTTGCATTCATTGGCATAATTTTTTATTTCTAAACATCAACATCCTAAATAGGCAATTTGTAAACACTGTAGATAACCCAAAATTTGTTGTTTTTCTAAGAAAAACCTCTGCTAGGACTAAAACGCCCTTCCTGGCATCTTAGTCCCTCTCAGGATTTCTGGCTCAAAATCCTTTCTCTACTATTTGCTACTTGTTTTAGTCCCTGGAACTTCAGATTTTCACCAATAGGACCAAGATGCCCTTACTAGAGTCTTAGTCCCTATTGAGTTTTATTTTCTAGTTTTTGAGATTTGACATTGCTTCTCTATGCTTATGTGGGATTCCTTCAGATATCTATTTCAGTTTTCAGAATTGTTGTTATTCCAATTTCTTTCATTTCAAGTGTAATTGCAAGCATGGGATATTGTGTTCATTGCACTTTCTATGGTTTATCCCTTGTATGAGTTGTAGTACTTGGTGTCCTACTACTAATACTGTGGTTAGATGAAGTGTGGCACTCATGGCATCCCACAATAAAACACTCATTGTGGATCTTGGGTTATCAAGATCTCTTACTTCTGGGATTGGTATTAGTTCACTAGGTATGGACCATACATTTGATACCTCTTTTTCTATGCCTACCTTACCTACAAGTGTTATGCCAAGTGTTCAAACAATGGTTGACCATATCCCTCACGAGAACATAATAAAAATGCATGAAGATCTAGCCCATTTACAAGATAGTGTGAGTACTGAAAACATTTCCAACACTATTATACTTGCCATAGATAATATTCACCACATGATGGAAAGTGATGAAGGAATAGAAGTTGTGTGTAACATAGCTCACATATTTGGAAAACACCTTCCTTCCACCACCAATGGTGCTCAAGCTTCAAACAATGTGCAAATCCAAGGAGGAAATCAAACTCCTCCCTCTTCAACCATAACCTCAATTCCCACCTATATTACCAATCCTCAAGTGACCACTATAATGCAATCAACTAGCAATATCCTTCCTACCTTGAATATTTTAACTAGTGCTCCTTATACTTATGTGGCATCTAATCTTATATATCATCTCGTAGGCAATCCATTTACTGGTCCTTTCCACACATACACACCACCACCATATTCATCTCCATCAAAAACTACAAGCAATGATCCTATCATTAACCACCTTTTACAAAGCCTTTCATCCATTCAACGTCAAGTTTCCACCATAAAGAAAAATCAAATTGGTCCACCTTCATACTATGTCAAAAGTAACCCATTATCCTTGAAGATATTGAGAACTCTGGTGCTACAAAGTATAGAGATCCCTAGATTTGAGAAATATGGAGGAAAGGGAGATCCTTGTAATCATGTTTATGCCTTTATTGCCTTGTGTGGTGACTTTATCCTTGAGGACAAAATTTTGGCTAAACTTTTTCCTCAATATTTGAAAGACATTGCCTTGGACTGGCTTTCTACATTATCAAATAACTCAATTCATTCATTCAATGAACTTGTTGAGGCCTTTATTAACTATTTCTAAGTGCATATGGTTCTTGAAATGACATTAGATGATTTGATGAGATGTATGCAAAATGAGGGTGAAAAAGTCACTGACTTTATTTCACGCTAACAATTGCTTTATTCCTAAATTAGTGTAAAGATTCCTGATTCCCACCTTCAAAATATGTTTACAAAAAATCTCCAAAGTAAGATAAGAGATAATATTACCATGATGAAATTCCCTTCCTTCATGCACTTGTGCACTGCCCTTCGAGATTATCAAAATTCCACAGGTAGTAGTGAATCGAAAAACACCTCTACCCATCCTGAGAAGTCCAAAGCTCCAAACCAGAACAACTACCAAGCTTTCAGAAGAAAAAATAAAAGTTTCTTTCAACTCAATTCTACCTCCCAACCTACCCAACCAGTTGATACCCAAGTAGCTGCTATAAAGAAGAGTAATCCTTATATCTTTGGGGATTTGCAAAGACAATTTACACCCTTACCCGACACACTTCACAACATTATGGCCCAACTATTAAACAAAAACATGCTTACCCTACCTCCCGTTGGACCCCTTGACCCTAGCAAGTCATTACCCCTGAGCTTTAGACACAATGCCTATTGTGATTATCACCAACAAAAAGGACATGATACAGAACAATGTAAGTGTCTTAAGTTCATATTGTGCAAGACCTCATTGATTCTAATCATATCCAAATTGGAGGTGTGAATGACAAAGGTAATAAGTTTGTAGCTCCTCCTGATCAAAAATTGCAAATCTTTACCAATCTCATGCTCAACCATAATATTTAATTTGTTAAGGCTAGTGAAACTAAGCCCGACGTAATGAATTTTGACATGGATGATGAGAATACGAAAAATCATGAAGAAAATCCTATGGATGATGATGAATAAAGTCCTATGGATACTAATGAAAAAAGTCCTATTAGTACAATGATAGGAGTGATTGAAATCGATCCTTGTAAATAGAAAACCATAATTCCCATTGAAATTAATTTCTCTTCAGAAGAAACAATCGTACATGCACCTGATGGTCCTCTTTAGATAGCCAACAAAATCAATAACAGGTCCACTCCTAGGATCTTAATTTATCTAGTCTATGGACAAAATGTGATCACAGAAGAACTCTTATATGTGCATGAACTTACTCAAGATAGATATGATAAACTGAAAGCATGGATTAAAATGCATGATGGTTTTGCTCGTGCTACGATGGGCTTGATCACACTCCCTTTACAAGTAGGACCGAAGAAATCAAATGTATCATTCTCTATCATCTCTAATTTAGATCAATTTCATGTGAAGTTAGGTTACAAATGGTTCAACTCCATGAAGGTGGTCGCATTCGTTGTCTATAAGTGCTTAAAGTTTCCAATCGACAATGAAATATTTACTGTGAACCATAATGGCTTTAGACCCTCATCTTCTTGTGGAAACTTCTCCTTAGATTATTTTTGGCCCGAGCCTATGGAACCTATAAGACCCCATGAAGACTTCCTTTTTCTTTCCTACCAAAACTTCAAAGCAAAATGCATAGCTAGATTATCCCTTGAGAACTTGCCTCCACCTATGATCGAAACTCTACCCATGCTTGAACCTCCACCACCGAAAGACAACAATGATGAACCTAAAGCCCCTCCAACAAACCAAGACCCATCCATGAACAATCCCTTACCTATTTCCTACAAGAGACCTAGATAAAAAAAAAATCCTAATCCACCTCCTAAGCAAATTTATAAAGCCAAAGAGAAAGTGGTTGAACAACCTTCCATGGTTTCTTTCGTTCTTCCTTCACAAGAAGAAAAGGAACTGATGGTTGAAAAACCCACTTTTACACAAACGCAACTTGAAAACCATAACAAAAGAAACCACAATGCTAGAAAGCATAGGCGTAGACGTTTTCCTATTGCTCAAAAGATGAATGATGAAAACAACATTGAAAATCAAAACCCGAACTTGATAGGAGCAATAAACGATGAGCCTCCTCTCTTACCAGAGCTGAAAAATTCTACGTCTCCAACACAAAAAGGACCAGAACCTTCTATGGATATTATCATTCATCCTCTTGTTGTGGTTAACTTGGATGATGATGGGGAAACAATTAAAATCAATGAGGAAGTGCATAATGAGTTGAATTTATTATTTTCCTCTTCCCCGAGCCTAAATGAAAACAACTGTGATGATCCTCCTGAGACGAATGATTCACCACGTGTTGAACCTAGTGAGTCTCCTAGTACAATACTTGGCGTTGTCCCTCTCGCTAGTGAATTGCATTCTGCATTTACTGAACAAGACTGGGATGCAGATGACTTGTTGGATGGTTGAATCGCATGTGCTTTACTAATCTTTTATCTCTTTTTTTTCTTTTTCTTTTTGCTATCCTTTTTGCTTTATTTTTCCTTTTTGATTGTGTGTGTGTGTAACATTATCCCCCATGATGTTTTGTCTGATGTTCCTCTCTCTATGTGCATTCCTCTATTTGTACCTTCATTCTTCTATATGTTGTATACTTTTTCCTTTTCATTAAGCTTTTATCTTTGTCTTGTTTTTTATTTTGGGGGTGATGCAAGGCATCGAGACACCCTATGTCTCTTCCATGTTGACCTAAAATATTGTTCCTTATCTTTTCTTTTTATCTTGTGTTTTCCTTTTGGGGATGACATAAGGCATTGAGACACCCTATGTCTCTTCCATGTTGACCCAAAATATTTTTCCTTATCTTTGCTTTTTGTCTTGTGTTTTCCTTTTGGGGATGATGCAAGGAGTCAAGACATTCATGTTTCTTCCATGTTGACCCAAAAGGTTTTTCATTTGTTTTCACTCTCTTTGTGTCATTCTTCTAGTTCTATGTGTATTTGGGGAATGATAACAGTTCTGAGATCTCTAATATCATTGTAACAAAGACATATACTGACCCTGAATCCATAGATCCCTTATGTGTTTCTAGGGGGCAACCATTTCTTTCCCTTTTTCTCTTTCTTTTTCATTTTTCACTACTTTAAAGTAATTGCTCACAACATGGTGTTAGCAATTTCTTTAAAGTGGGGGCATACATTGGCATTATTTTGACATGATTTCATTTGCATTTTTCATGTTCCTTGTTGTGATTTTCTTGCTTCATGTGATGTGTTTTTCCTCTTTGTGGTGACATTGAGAGTAACGTCCTTCAAGAGCGTGATCTATCTTAGCATATTGCATTCCTCTTAGTGGTGATGCGACACACTACATTCCCTAAGTTGTGAATCTGTTATCCTTTGATTGGTCCTCTCTTGGAGACATTAGGAATGATGTCCCCTAAGATTAAGACCTCGCATGGATTAGAAAAAATCCCTTTGAGCATCCCTCTTTCTTGTTGCATTTTTGTACCTTATTAAAGTCATGGAGGTATGGCTTTGATATGGTCCCCTATGGCTCACCTAGTGAACAAATAGCTTCACTAGCCCTTGTGAGCATGTATTTTTGTACCTTATTAAAGTCATGGAGGTATGGCTTTGATATGGTCCCCTACGGCTCACCTAGTGAACACCTAGCTTCACTAGCCCTTGTGAGCATGCATTTTGTTTGCATAGTGGATAACGCGTTCCACTAGTAAACCTTTTTGGAAAAACAACCTAGACCCGGTCCACTACGTTGGACGGCCAATCAAAGCTTGATCCATTGTAGTCTTCCTTTTTCCTTCTTTTTCTTTTTCTTTTGTCTTTGATGGTGTATGTTTGTGATCTAGTTAAATGGCTTCATATATCATCTATGTGTGTGTTCCTTTATGCTTATGCTGATTTTCCATGGGATCTTGATCCTAGGGGCTTGGCTACCCTCTTGATTATTGTCATCCTATCTTACTAGCATTAATGCATTTAAACCCCTCTTTATTGCATGGTTGGCTACTTTAGTGTGAGTTTGAAGAAAGTTCATCCTCTTCCTCTCACTAAAGTGGGGGCTAAATGTAGTGTAGTAAGATGCATACCCTCACATTTTCACACTTGTTTGGGCCCGCCTTGCTTTATTTATCCCCATTTATGTCTTATTTGGTCCTATTTTTCTTTCACAAGCCCTATGAATTATATTTTTTTGGCTAATCCCGACATTCTCCAATGCATAAATGATCATTTTAATTATATCATCAGAGTGTCCTTGATTTTTGGGTCAGGACTAAAATGCCACTTAGGGAATCTTTATCCCCCAAAGGTCTTGAGACCTTGATTTTGAGAGCACCTGAATAGGTCCCTTTTTGGAGTCTATGCCCCAAGATTTGAGCCTTAGGACTAAGATGCCACCTAGGGAATCTTAGTCCTCCTTGGCGTATTTTTGAGATTTAATTTCAAATTCTAGCAGGATTTAGCCTCCTTTATTTAATGGATTCATATGTCGGCTTGGTGTGATGTGATTTTGGGATATTAAGCATAGATAAGTATACATACAAGGTTCATTCATTCATTCTAATCCAAGTCTTTTGTGAGAACATTCCTAATAGAAAATTGAGTTCACAAGAGAATTTCTATGAAGCATTTGGAGCCATCATCAAGATTCAAGCATCATATCAAAGAGATTTTTGCATCATGTGTGTTGTTGTGCTAAGATTTGTGATGTAGGGTTTTGATTCAAGCATGCAATTCAAGCAATATCTATCAAGAATTCCTTTGATTCAAGATCCATATCCATTACAACCATTTCACACAATTTTTTAGACTTTACAAGGGTTTGGTGAGTTGTAGCATTGCATGTTGTTCATTCATCATTTCAATTCATTACTTTATTTCATTTCAAGGTTAATTACCAACAAGGGGTTTGACAAGGGGTTTCGCTTCTTACATTTTTGTGATTGCAGAATTAGGTTGAAGACTTGAAGATCATTTGGAGTACAAAGTTGCAAAGTTGCAAAGTTGCATTGCAAATTTGTCATATTCACAGAAACTCACCTACAGGCTGAATCTAAATGTTTTAGAACCTGTGATCGGAGGAGAAGCAAGTGCAGACCTTGGAACTCAGGACCACATTCAGAGTTTACATAAATTCTTAGTGGGTCTAATACACCACCTTGGGTGTCTTAGTCCTCCAGAGCATATTTTTTAGATATTCCTTCATATCCTGATTTGACATCTAAAGATTTTGTATCTACCTCAAAAAATAGCAGTGGGACTAAGACAACAGTAAAGGTGTATTTGTCCTCCATGACATATCTGGATATCTTTTTTTCATTTCCAGAATCCTCACAACATATCCATACTTCCCAGGTACACACATCCTAACTCCCTGTTGCATATTTTCATTACTTGCATCTCTTACTTATCTTGCATAACTAGGTTTTGTAGGTTGAATGCTTATTTATCTTTCCCAAGCATTTTCTTGGTGGTGAACCCTTAAAAACTTATAGAACCCCCTCCTAGGTCCTCCTTATTGACAATTGACTCACCTTGTGAGGTTGATACTAAATCCAATTGGGACTCCTAGGACATTTTTGAGTGATTTGTGGAAAGAAGGGTGACATTATCCAACCCCCTTTTCATACCAATCATCTTGTAAACACTTGAATTCACTCATGAACTCAAATTTTCTATAAGGAATGCTCTCATGAAAGTCTTGGATGAAAATGAGTGAAATAACCTTGTATTTATACCTATTTATGCCAAATTTCCCAAAATTACAACACTACAAGACAACATTAGATCTAAGAGAATAAAATCCCACCAAGAATTTGAATTTAATTTAATTTTAAGACACATGGGACTCATATGCCATAAGTGGCATATGAATCCCATTAGGCTAGGCTATGGGACACATTTTTCAAGAAAAGTTTAGATTCATGTGAAATCTAGATCAGGGCTCCAAAACTTAGGTGGGACCCATACGCCTAGGGTGGCGTATGAGTCCCAGATCACTAAATCTAGGCCTTACAATCCAAAAACACCTAAATTATGATTGTATACTGGTTTGTGTCGAGATTATCCTTAGAAAGATGCATTAATTAAGGCTTGTGGATGCACAATAAGGCCAAATAAGGAATAAAGAAGACCAATTAATAATGAAAACCCTAGATTAGTGTGAAAGTGTGGTACAACACTTTACAACACCTTAAATAAGGTACAATTAAGTTCATTTAGTTCACAAGGGCCCAAGACCTAATGTGAATGTGTTAAACACATTACAACACTAAATCAAGGCAACTTTAAGCTCAAATTAACAAGGAGGACCCAAATGAGAACAAAAAAGTAGAGGGATACATTTTTTCGTTGCCACACATCGTACACCTAGACACAATATACAACAATGTATATGTCTCAAGCACCAAGTGTAAGACCTCATCAACTCTAATCAAATATAGTTGGTTGGTGTTAATGATAAAGGGAATAAAATAGTTTCACCACCTAACCTTGAAATTTGTAAATATTTACAAACCTATTGCCAAGCCATTCATCGAACTTTGTGCAATGTAGTGATAATGATGAAGAAGATGATGATTTATCAAACATTTTGAACATAATAGAATTTCAACCTCGTAAGGGCAGAACCACTTTGTTACCTAGCATTGAATTTACACATATTGGTGCATCCATAAATGCATCCAATGGTCCTCTCTATATCATCGGTTAAATTAATGACAAACCCACAAGGGGGATACTAATTGATCTTGTGTGTCTAGAGAATGTGATCACTGGGGAATTTATATTTATGCATGAACTTTACAAAGATAACTATGAACAATCAAAATCAAGGATAAAAAATAGTGATGGTTTCATTTTCCCTGTGATAGGTCCGATCCCTCTCTTGGTAAAAATTGGACCAAAATAGTTGGATGTTACATTTAGCATCATTTCAACATTAGACCAGTTTTGTTTAAAGTTAGTATATCCATGGCCGCGCTCAATGAATGCGATCCCATTGGTTATCCACAAGTGCATAAAGTTTCCATTTGAAGAAGAAATATAGATTGTTTATCATAGTGGGTTTAAACCTTTGGCTTCCCATGGAAATTTTTCACTAGATTATTTTTAGCCTCAACCTATTGAGCCTATTAAACATTGTGAAGACCTTTTATTCTTATTATAAATATATAAAGCTAAGTGTATAGCTGAGTTATCCCTTTGTAATAACCCACCTGAGATTCCTCGATCTACTATGACTTTGATGGATATTCATCCTACCCCATAGGTAGTGGATGAACCTAAGTTTGAATTGAGTATTCTCCCTCATCCATTTGGCATGTATGTTGTGGTTCCACCTCCACTGTCCTATAAAAAACCGAGGGATAATCATGTGATTAACTTTGTGACTTTGAAAGAAAATCATTTTTTAGTTAAGAATACTGTGGTCTCCCAACCTCCAGTGGTCCCTTCAATTCTGTCTCTAAAGGAAGAAATGAGACCTATGTTGGGGAACACCTCCATTACCCCTTCACAAGTCAAATTTTTTGGAATGTGTTGAGATGTGATGCTATTGATTGTTGTCATTAATGGTTGTCATTGATGTCAACATATCTTGGTTGATTGATTAAGGTTCGGTTTTAATGCTTATATGATCCAGATTGGCATGCTTCGGATGTTGTGTTGTAATGATCTATCTTTGGTCGTGTCTATCCTGGTCCCATTCTCTTTGCAACATAATGAGATACACTCTTATGGGTCCAGACCGATCTGGAAATTGGTTAATCTGCTTTGGAACATTGTAATGTGTATATCCTATTCTTTGCTTCTAGATATAATGGTAAAAATGTAGCGTGTTGATTTGAGCAAGGAGATTCTATATCGTCCACATTTCATTCCCCTCCACTACGAGAATTTTTTGTGGTGACCTAATTCAAATTGTGTTTGGCCAACTTAGGAGATTATGAAGATATTGCATAGTGTTTGGCTGACTTAGGAGATTATGAAGGCATGGAATGGTATAAGTAAAAGTTGATCCCGTTTGATGAAAGCAAGTGTGATGAATGCGAATCTGAAAATCCGGACATTGTGAAGTATGTGAAAGTATATGACCAGAGGAAAAAAATAGTGAGATTCTATCTGGTGTCATTGTTGGTGATAGTTATCTTAGTGGTGAATTCCCTTTCATCATTCTTCTGGCAGTGAGCCATTTTTCTGTTGGCAGTGAGCATTTCTCTTTTGGCAGTGAGCCTTTTTTTGATCTTTGGTTGTAAAAGCCAGGTAGCGAGCCCATAAAAAATGAGCCTTACCTACAGTGAGCCTTTTGGCAGTGAGCCCTTGTAAAAATCACCTTAATTGGTGTCACCTTAATCGGTGTTCTATAATTGAGAATTAGGATTCTCCGTGGTTTTTCCCTTCTTGGCTTTCCATGTAAAGTCTGGTGTTCATTGTGCATGGTGTTGTTATGTGATTTCATGTTCATATTTGTTAGATAATTATGTAATTGATTTAAGTTCACTCCAGATTAATTAAAGTCAAGAAAATTATTTTATAATAACTGATTCACCCCCCTCTCAGTTACCCGGACTGTTCAACAAAAATCCGTGCAAGAAGAAATAGAAGTGCAAAAGAGTGTAAACGAAGACATTGTTCCATAGCTCATCAACTTGGTGAATATTGTGAAACCTTTCCTAAAGATCATCCATCCATCCAATCTAATTCTAATGAATTACCTCCCACCCATCCATCCTCGGCATTTTCTGACTCCACCCCGCCACCCTCGCCAAACCATAAAGTCTAACCTTACTTATCTCAACCTAAGAAAATAATGAAAGAGGAAAATATGAATGATGTTACTCAAATTCATAATGATATTAATCAAACTATTTTAATACATTCATATAGTGAAGAAGAAGATAAACTAGACGAACAAAAAGAAGATCACAATGAACTAGCTCTTATGTTTTCTAAATCAATGAAATTAATTGGGGGTAGCCATGATGTTACCCTTGAAGAGAGTGATTCACCATGTGTTGAACATCATGCTAATCCTTGTACAACACTTATTGTAGGACCCCTTTAGCATATTGTCCGCCTTTCATTTATGATGAGCAACATTGGGATGCAAATGATTTGCTTTAGATTGGCTCACATGTGTAGTAACTTTGTGTGTGTCTTTGTGTATTTTCTTGCATGTGACGTGATTTCTCATGTTGTACTACTTGGCACATATTTAAATGTTTATTGGTTTTCTTTGGATGACCCTTCTTGTTCTCGTTGGCACAAGGATACAAAGAAAATGAATCTGTTATGGCATTCATCTATTTGTATCTCCATTCATATTTATGTTGTAAACATTGTTGTCTTGTGTTTTCATTTTGGGGATGATGCAAGACGTTGAGATATTTAGGTCTCTTCTATGTTGACACAAAAGGATTGTTATGTTATCTTCATGTGTTATTCCTTCATTTTGTTTTTAGTTCCAAGAGTATTTGGGAAATGATGTCAATTTCGAGCATAATCATACTATATATTATCTATGGTCTTATACTAACCCAAATCCATGGATCCCTTATGTGCTATTTGATATGTGGCTTTGTTTTGGGGGAAATCCCTTGTCATGATTTAGTCTTATTGGGAAAATATTTTTGGCATACGATTTTCCAATAAGCTCTCTTGACCTTGTCATGTTGCATATATTGCTTTACTCTACCTTAAAGGAAATTGCTCATAGTTGATGTTATCAATTACTTTAAGGTGGGGGCATGCATTATATTATGTGCTTCACTTTGTTCACACACATTATACTTGGTGTTGTGTCTGCTTGGCATATTGATCATTTATATAGCACCTTATCATAATTATTGGGATTATAATTCCTAGTATGGTTGACATGAGATCACACCTAGTGAATATCGAACTTCACTAGTCCTTATGTGTTTCTCATTTGATACCTTGCAAAAACTCACCTAGTGAATATCGAACTTCACTAGCCTGTGTTATTTCTTGTCAAAACTCACCTAGTGAATATTTGACTCACTAGCCTACGATGCTTTGGTTCATGGTTCACCTAACAAATATTAGACTTTGTTAGTTTGTGACTCATGAATTCCTTGGGTACATGGATTCTAGTAATATTTCTATGGAGCTTGCTAGTTTGTGATTGCCATACCCCCTTTAGTATGTTTGCATTTATATTTGCATTGTGTTTGCATTGTGTTGCATTGTATTTGTATTATGTTTTGTTTTCATTTTGAATGTTTGTGTCCGTGTATGATATGTTGTGTGTCTTCATTGTGTATGCTTCGTGATTATCATGCTATATTTCACTTCATATGTGTGTTCCTTTGTCCTTAAATTTTCTTACCATAGGATCTTGAATTTGGGGGCTAGCACATCCCCTAGATTTGATGTCGTCCTATCTTTTCATTATTTGGATAATTGAACCCCTCTTGTATTTTTTATACTTTAGCGTGGGTATGAGCTTAAGTTCACAATCTCACTAAAGTGGGGCTAAATGTAGAATAAAATATTGTCACCCTTGATAATTTCACACTAGGTTTAGCCCCCCCCTTACATGCTTGGACCTAACTATGCATATAATTTCCCACTTTATAAATATCTTTAGAAAATTAAATAATGGGAATGAAAATAAGAATTTAATATTTACCCCCAATGTTTAAGGCCTTGATAAGGATGGGTTTGGACTAGTATGCCCAATTCCCTTGTACAACCATTTTTGGCTCCAATATAAATATGTCGGTGTTGGTATTTTATTATTTAAATTTCTAATTTCGTTTGTTGGCTATCGACATTTAATTTTTGGGAAATTAGAAGAATTGGATATAAATATAAGTTATTTTCATCATTTTCATCATTTCTTTTTTTGAGAAAAAAATGAGCATCCTAATAGCAATGAAGAGTAGTCAAGAGTAGAATTATCAAGATTGTTGTAGCATTTACTTTAGTCAAGCATCATGTCAATCATATATCACATTTTTATGTAAGTTTATGCATGTTTTTGTGTTCATTTGTTTTTTGAGTACTAACACTTGTAGGACTTCAAATCAAAAAATAATTTCTCCTTGAAGGTGATTATTATATGACTTCAATCCATCAAGGAATGTAGATCTGAGTGGTGAGTTAGAACAGTTTGTCAATTTATCACTTGTTTATCATTTAGCCTTTGTCGAATTGAGGCTAATTTTCTTCATTAGCTTAGTAATTGAAGTATTTTGTTTACACTTTTTCATGCCCTCTTTAGTGGTCAACCATATGACTCCAATGTGTAGGTTTAATGATTATATTTTCATTAATTTTGTATTATTATTTAAATTAAAAAAAACATTTTTAAGCCATGACTATGGTAAAATTTTAAAGAATTTTTGAAATGTGAATTTTATTAGAAAATAATGGTGTTGTTCATATTTATCAAAAGGGTATTGTTTGATTTTAAGATTTTTCCTTATTTAAAATGTTAGAAAATTCAAGGTTCCTCAATGGTGAAATTAAGTTTTTTTTATGGTTTTGCATTATAAAAATTATTATAAATTGGATTGAATATGAATAAATTATAATGGGTGAAAACATGACTTCTTAATATTTTTATATTTAGAATCATTTGGAACCATGTCTAAAATTATTATTTCATTTTTGTTGCATTGATTTCTTTGTCATTCTCAAATAGTGATTTAGTGCAAGGAGCATAGTATTTGAGGTATACGATGTAGGAAAGGAGTGTCTCTCAACATTTTCTAAGATCCCAAAGTGATTTTGAGGCTCCAACAATAGATATTTGGTAAGAAAGCGATAATCAAAATTCATTAGATAAATAAAATGAACCAACATGTTAATTTAGTGGCATACCTAGAGTGCTTGTAAAGGCTTAGTATGGATGCCAAGGACATCCCACACTCTAAGAGTTGTTGGATGCAATGGGGTACTGCTGCCTTATGACATGGATGTGTACTTCATCACATGTATCTATAGATACATTATGATGACCTACTCCTTGTCTTGCCTCTAGGATCCTTATCCTTATTGTCAATGGATTTTGTATCCAATGAGAGATCTAATTTTTTGCCATGTATGTGTGTGATTGGTTGAGATCTTTGTTCCACATGTTCATTCTTGTGTTGCATTATTAATTATTCATATGTGTATTCTATGTGATGTGGATTATCTCTTGTTACTATTTTTTGGTGATTTTTCCCCTTTGGGAATGTTTATGTTGTGATGGTTTATCTTACTTGTATCATGTTATGCTATGATGGTTTATCATACATGTTTGGAAAGTGTATATTATGTTGATTGATAATAATTTTTAACATGTTTATTCTATGATGATTGCTATGATGATTGTTCATAATTTTTGGTATGTGTGTGAGCTATAGTCCCCTTATTTTACATGTATGTGCTTGTACCCAAGTGACTATCTCCTAGCATGATGGGGTGGGCTTACTAGTACCACATGGAGGGGTGACACTAAACCATCATTAGGGATCAATGAAATTGGATGATTCTTTATGGAGAGCATGATGGAATATCACAATATCTTTGTAATTGTATATCTCTCATTATTGAAAATGAACTTTATAAAATGGGTCCTTATGACCATTGGTATAACGATAATGATTTAATATTTCTTATTAATCCATGATGTGGGTTATGATCCATCTATGTTTAGGATGGGACCTTTTGAATTCAAATTTATGGGTATCATCATGTATTTTTCCACACCTAAATTTTGTGAGGGTGTTGGTATCTTTAGAATGTTGAAATGATGACAATAGGCTATGTTTTCTTCAAGTTATTTAAATATATATATATATATATATATATATATATATATATATTCTTCGTAAGAGAATTATATTGATAAACAAAAATTTACAAACGTTTGCTAATGCAGGAAACAGGATTGAAATTTGAATAAAAAAGGTGGAAACTTGAACGCCAACCCATACCATCCTTGTGAGAAAATAACAAAAACCTTCCACCATCACAAAAAAAGGAACCGACCATGTAGACTATGCAAAATGACTATCTTCGATTTTTCAACAACAAAGGAAAAAATGAAAGCATATAGAAACCCTAAGCTACACCCAACCACTTAAAACCCTTACACCAAAACAACTAGAGAGGGGACAAAAAAAAACTACCATACCTAGTGCCGAGACATGGAGGACCCAACATTCATAGAAAGCCGTTTGATTTCGCAAAGGCATTGAACTCCCGAACCCATTCTAGACCACCAACCTTGACCATTCAAAATATTTTCTTAAGGAAGTTTACTGCAACCGCAATGACCATCCTGTGGCGCACATGAGCCATCCCTTTAAATCCAGGAGGAAGGGAAAAATCCTAATTACCTCCCTCGATTTCTTTACTAGCTCCATATCACATGGACGCAGAGTGCCCTTACCAGAGATGGATACTTTCAACGCCTCCTCTAGACCACCCAGTAGCTCCTTTTTGAACAATTTTCCCATCAGGGTCTTGGCTTCTGCCTTGGGGACCCGGTTGTCCATAATGGAAGCAAGAAACTGTGATGCCACTTGTGATTTTGCTATGAAATACTCCTTTTATTCCAAGTGCCCCTTTCCAAGCACCATTTTCACTGCCACGACCGTTAATGGGTCGATATTAAGCAAAATGCGTTTTAAATGTTGGTCTGTGACTTCTTGAAATGCATTTTGACGGTCTTTGCACTTGAGGGCAAGAGGGGTGTCTGACCCAAAGAAAAAGACCGAATCCACTGAAATCTCCATAGTAAATCTCGAGCTCCTAGCCATTGACACCAAAAACCACTAAAAGCTGAGCAAGATAGCAAGCACACTGATGAGAAAGGAAGTTGTTTCCTTCGCCACCTTTAGTTGAGAATGGAAAAAAACCATAGAATTTCCATCTTTATTATTCTGTACATTGCCTACATACCATCCACATAATTGATTGAGAATGTCGAGGCCGCCATCACTCAGATGAATGAGTATGCTTATGTGTGATGATCAGTCCTTTATTAAAATGGTTTTTTATGAATTTTTTTAGAGTTGAATCATATTTTACCCACATATAGTAAAGATTCTATTATTGATTTTAGCACATGCTGATGTTGGTGTTAAATGGGCATAGCATTTTGTAAGGCTTTCACCATATTTAAATATGTGGTTGTTGGTAAAATAAATTTAGAGCATCTTTGATTTGGGAATAAAATATTTAATTATGGTTTCTTGGGAATGTTGTTTAGATCCATTATGGTTATCCTTGAGTTTTTGTACATGCACCTGCCATAGGGTGGTGTCATCATTTATTTATTCCAGTTTATCCTTGGGACAAGACAGTAAGTGGGGCATGTTGTGAGAATTTTCATTTTTCTCTCATGTCCTTGGATTCATTTTGGAATTTATCATTGATTTTTTTCACTTTGGGAAGCATCTTTTCCATTTGCACGTGTTTCAAATACTAGGTGGACTGTGAGATTGAGAAAAATGTATTCCCTTTCATCATGTTTCTATTTGTTGTGAGAAAGCTAGGAGAGTTCACAAAATTGTTCAATAAATGACCCATACTTTTATAATTAGTGAAACTTATTGTAGCTAAAAATATTGTTATAAAAAGAGAAGAAAATTGGTTCAAATTGTAGATATAATTAATAGCTCTATCAATGATTCAATATGCTCCATCTCATCTTCTTTCTCCATTTGAGAAAACTAAGAACCCAACTCAATTTGCACTTGGGTAGCCATCATTTCCACATCACTCAAAATTGAATCCTCCCACTTGGTTTGTAGGGAGTTCCTCTACTTTAGATATGAATAAACTATCATAAAGTTGTATGGAAGTCCTAAATCTTTTTTGACCTAAAATACATACTGAAAGTTCTTAAATGTCATAGGAAGAAACACAACCATCTCAACAACTTGGAGCTCAACTTGATGCACTATAACCAAATCCCCTTCAAGCATGCCATTACAATTATCTTAATTTTGGTAAGTTGTGGAAGGAATAAGAGATTAAAAATATATCTAATAACACTTATAACCACTTCAAATCAAGATTAACAATTTCAATCATTTCTTAAATTTCAAGAGTAATTTATTGTGTTTCCTCTTTTCTCCTTCTAAAAAATAAACCTTATACAAGAACACATTATTTTTATTATGCATGCCCATAATTATTGAACTTCAATGATAAGATGAATCTCTGAATTAAATTACAAATATATCAAGCATAATATTCGAATAAATATATAATAAAGTAATTGAACTCTAGGAAAATATTCTATCCAGCCTACATATCAAGATCTTTTGAAAAAATTGAGTTAAACCTTATAGTCCCATGGAGAGTGCACATCAATGACTACACTTGTATTTTACAATTAAATTAAATTAATTAAATTATATGAAGTTGTTGCAAGCTCTAAGTACCCCACCACTAGTTAGGGCTAAGATTACTCTTCCTAAGAAATCACTACTCCACAAATTTTATTGTATTTTAAATTATATTATTTATAGTTTTGAAGCAATAGGTTGCATATAAATCTATTTAAGATATCTACACTAAATATGTATTAAATTCTTTTCACAAAGTAAGCTCATTAAATTATGAGTGATTTGTACCAAAAAAAATTATGCAAACAATTTTATTTGCAGAGTAAAAACATAAAGGCTAGTGAGGACTGACTATGTGCCCTCCTTTACTAAATTATCCATGTCATTTTAAATTATTTTTATTAAGTAGTGTTACCTATTTTTCACTACGAGCTCAAACAGGTAGAGCTGAATCAAATTCATCATTGATAGGTACAAAAAATTTCATGTTTTGCTGATTTAAGTATTCATTGATCATCATAGAGATCAATTTACATATGAATCATAGTTTTATTGTGCAAGTATTTGAAATAGAAAATTGAGAAACTTGCATAATAATGCTTTTTATTCATTTTGTAAAAAAACTGAATCTCGCACAAGCCACGAAAGTAACTGAATTTGATTATGACAATCAAATGATGAATACAAAATTCAAAACAAACTACACTACTGAACATAACATAAGCATAAAGAAGAGGAGCAATTCATCATTTCCTGTAATGATGAATCACTTTCATTGGTGTCTTCAGTCATTGCGTCTCCAAGCTGTTGCTGCCTTGTTTCCTCGCTCCATGAACCTGCAAAATTGTAAAGGAGTGGCGTTAGAGTTATACTCTAAACAATGATGAATTACATTCTGCCTTATTCCTATGCTACTAATAGGAATGTAATTTTCCTTAAATTAAGCATTCACCAGATGAAAGGCTGACAATCAAGAAAAACATAGTTCAATGGAAGCTTTCAGTTTTTTAATTTTGCTGACATGTTTGTTTCAATGTGCAGGAATAGGTTCATCATGTTTGAGATCATTTTATCATATATGTGGAGTAAAACAGGCTCCCACAAGGGTAGAGCCCGACATATCCCACAAGGGTAGAGCCCAACATATCATAAGGACACCTCTCATTCACATCATATATGGAGTTATTTAATCAAAGAAAGAAACAATCATCATCTAGGACTGTCATCAAGCAATCTAATTCAGCTGGTCAAAAGAAGGGAAACAGAGCATTCAACAATTCAATCATTTCTTACAACTCCAAAGTACAGGCGTAGTCTACAGAAGACTTAACATCATAGCGAGGGCTTCATTTAAAAGAACAATCATAGATAATACTATTGCTACAGAACTAAAAAGTGATTGAGACTGCTGCTACAGTGTTCATGGTGGTAATAGATGCTTACAAAAGTTTTGACAGTTATAAAGGACTGAACACAGTGAGACAGCAATGAAGTATGAATTATTCAGCAGTCATTGTTCACAAAGTTTTTTTTAACAGTAGCTACAGATTGTTACAGGAAAGGAAAGGAACAGTTCACCACAACTTTTGAGGTCTATAGAAATACAGTCATTAGAACAACAAAGAGACGGGAAGGAAATTCAGGTATCCGGGAAAGGGAACACAAAGCTCCCATGTGGGTCACTCTTAGATATGTACATGGCATATCACTTTCCTCCAATCATAGTTCTGAAAAGGATAAAGAATCAAGTCACAGCAAAACAGTAGTGTTGGATGTTCCCGCAAAATCAAGAGACATGTCCAAACAACAATTGGAAATTGGAAACCTGATAGTTATCGAAGAGGATGTTTCAGTAAAGGGAAAATCAAAATGCAATGGCATGCTAAAATATCTCCATAAGCGGTCAAAAATATTTCAAATAGTGTGGATACTTGCCCTAAGTTAGAAGGTTCTCCACCTAAATGAATCCCTGCTTCTAGAGGAATCACTAAGAGCCTGAATCATAGTAAGGAGAGTTTTGAAAATGCAAAACCAATTGGAAGTGAGGTAAATGTAAGGCATGACATTCTTGGAAGTGGGAGTGGCAGACAATGGGAAGTTGATTCAAAAATTGAAGAGAGAAAATCTAAAGAGCTTGGAGAATGGGGTATCTCTGTATCCGATATTTTTTGCCTAGACCTAAGTGTGAAAGTTAAAGATTTTCTTCCTCCAAAATATGTTCCATTAAAGCAACTGCAAAATTTGCAAGAATCTGAAACCACCAAGGGATGTGGGACAAAATGTTCTGTTTCAAAACAACATGTACATGCAGTTTGCAATAAACCCCAAAGAAATAAAGAGTGTGCTTCAGATGAAAATGAATGAGACAAGTTGGAGATAAATTTTTTTGGGAATGTGGCATTGAAGAATGAAATGAGACAAATGGGAAGTAGTGAATTTTCAGTATCATAATCAAAAGAGACAGTCCAGATCAAATGGAGACTCAGCCTATATATTCAAGTAAATATAATGGCATTAAATTAAAAAGTGAGACATCAAACAAGAAGGTGCAGTCATGATATCATATTCTGTGCAAATGAAATATCAAAAGTTGCAGTCACATTATGATAGGACAGTCATGCTAAGTGTCAAAGATTTCATCAATGATGAGAATGTGCAAATCAAGCTACTTCTTATGAGTGATTTTATGGTTGATAGACTTGATAGAAGTAATCTATAGCAACATCAAAGGAGGCATCCATGAATGAGCAGTGCATATATACAAAGAGCATGAATCACTTGTGATGGGTAGCCAAGTTTTCAAGGAATGGATTAATAAAATGAACAACTATATATTCCAATAGAAAAGGAGCAAGATACAGTTATTGGAACATCAAATGCTTATGGGGTCATCATCAAAGTTTTCATAGTCATGTCAAATGAATGGTAAATAGTTCAATATCAATGCAGCTCAGGTGTATAATGAAAAGACATTTGAATTATTTTGTATATATCTCTATCTGTATGAATACTTAAAGTTCTGTATGATAACATATGAGGTGAACGTTAGAAACATCTACAGGTATTCACCTTTCATGGAAACAACAAAAAGAGAAGGTCAGTGTGTGGAGTTTTTCCCTTGATTTTCAAGAAGAAGTTGATTTTAAATAATGGTGACCTTTATATTACAGATGCACAATAAAATATGAAAGGAAAATATAGATTTCTTCTTGCCATGTAAGGGTTTTTCTCAAAAAGAGAAGAGTGCAATGAATTACAAGTACCCAAATGGAGTTTTTTAAAGTCATATTCAGAATGCAAGTAAAATTTATGTTTGTCTCTTTCAAAATCTAAATTAGAATTATATGGCACCTCTGGTCCTTATTACAAGACGCAAAAAAATCAACAAAGAAAAGTGGGGATAACCGTTGCCTTATGGCTACTTTTGCTTTACAAAGACACAGCCAAAGCCATAATAATAAAAGAAATCAGCTTACCTTTGTCATAGGGAGAGGGGCGACCAAGATTAATAAGGAGATCTGAAGGAACTCAGCAATATCGAGCTCAACTCTAGCTTTCATGGCGGCCAGAGCCAACAATAGTGTTGAAATCAACAGGAACAAAAAAAATAGTAAAATATGTCAAAATATCATTATAGCCACGACTTTGAGGCCCAGGAATGCATTAAAATGCTCAAAAGAACTTAGATTTTCAACAAAACAAACTTCACCTTACTTTGTTTGTTCAGAATCTTCAAAGATCTCTCAAGAATCATCAAAATAAGCAGGAGGAAGGTCAAGTTCGAGCTGAAACCCTACACCATGGCAGCAGCTAACAGCTTCTTTAGGAAGCTTCATCAAAGTCAAAAGTATTGTAATGATTTA
>VDFB02346930.1:0-11688 GCA_007258455.2 Sequoia sempervirens | reverse complement strand
CCACAAAGTTGAGAGCATTGGCATCACCAAAAGGGAAGATTCGAAGTATTTTCTGAGGCTGCAACTACATACCAGGTTCCATCGAATTTATATATCTGCATCATAGATCATTTGTATTGCTGATTAGGGGTTGCATTAGTTAGAAATGATCAAAGCTTAGTCTTATGCATTGTAATAAATTAGTGAGGGCTTCCATTAGGGAGTTTTCAGACTTGCATATGTCCATGTTTGCCAAGAACCAGGGCTGATATATATGTATTGCATTTCCAATTGTAAATCACCAAACACTTTGCAATAACAGTTTGGAGATATAAGGATTCCATGGAAATTGTATATTTTAATGTCATTGGCTGATTGCATGACAACTACTTGATAAAATGTCTCTTGCACTTCATTGCATAGTTTACTTAATAGGTTGTATGCCAAATGTTTGTAAAAATGCCTCTTGGCTGTAGGTGTGCATTTTATATCAGCAATCCATGTTTTTGCATTTGAAAAAGTACAAAAGAAGTTGCATATCATTCTAGTCTCTTGTTTAGTTACTTTGCAATCATTTTTAAAGTTTCAAAACATCATTGGTATCAAAACAAAACCATTTCAAGCAAACTGAAACAAATTATCAGCAAGCTGAAGGTTGCAAGGAAAGTGTTTGACAAAATTCTTTAGGCAGAAAATCAGGGTTTAAACTTCAAATTTGTCAAGGCACTTTACAGATCCGATGGTTGTATTGCCAAATTCGACTTCAAAGTGTCTAAAAAATGCATTGTACAAAATACAAAAAAAATTGAAAAAATAGATTTTTTTGAAGACATCACACAACTATCAAAGATTACCACTAAGACGATCCAATATGTTTTCAAGATAATTCACCCTTCTTTGAGAAGCAATGGTTTACATTGCTTCTAGTTTTTCTAGGTTGCCGAATTGTCCCAGAATCCTAATGATTCTGGGTATGAGTCGATTTTGGTACGGAATCGGAATCCAAAATGTTGCGGAATCAACCAGGAGTCAATTTTGAGCCTGTGGAAACGATTATGGGGAAGCAAGTTTGTACCCGAGCAATTCGACAGATGACATTGTGATTCTAGAGTGATTCCGTGACGATTCCGGTGATGATTGACTTTCAAAAAGCAAAAAAAACCCTAAAAACGTGATATAAACCCTTGATGCCTCCTTTTCCATTTCATTTACTTTTTGTGGCGACCTGAGCTGTTCTAAATTGAAGGCGAGTTTCATATTACCTACAACGAGATACAAAGACCATTTCCACACGCAGCTAGTTCTGCAATTTCCAGGCATGGTATACCAGGTTAGATTTTAATATTTTTTATTTTATGCATTGTTGTTGCAATAGGGTATCGATTTGTTGCAATAGGGTATATGATATGGGACTTTGTTCATGTGTCAAGGCCATAGAATATATTATTAGGATTATTGCAAATCCATTTCCAAAGGTAACTTGCTTCTATTTTTCATTTTTTTTCATTGTACGAAAATACACAAGAGGTAGGGTAATGAAGCAAGAATTGGATGCATGAAATGTAAACAATACAAAATACCGAAGCTATTTTTGAGAATTCCATCTTGACATCATTAGATTTGAAACTAAATATATAAATGGAATTTCTTCAATGATATCACTGTCACTGTGTACATAGCCTCCAATAGATATGCTTGATTCTCAGCAAGCATTGGAATAGATTTGAGTGGAGAATTCGTAACTTCTTGTCACATGTACATATAGGAATTAGAAGGGGTAGAGGGCATGGTTGGCCACAACTGTTAAGTGTTAATGTGTTAACTATAGTCATAGCACAAATTCTATTAACGTACAGTAAATACAACTTGCTTGTTTGAAATTAGTCATTTCTTTTTAATGCACTTTTCTTATTATGGCATATGCAATGATGGATGGTTATATCAAAATTGGCTCTACCAAGAGGAACCATTCGTCAGGAATTGTTGGAAAACATTTGTCTTGTAGGGGCATTGATTAATATTTAATTTAAATTCCTTGATTTCACCTTGCATTTTCAGAATTTATAAGCTTGATATGTTTTTCAAATTGCAGGCGTGTGGCTACCATGGCAACTAGTGCTAGTTCCTTTGGCAAACCCTCATTCAATATTGACCCTACTTCACCGCTATGGAGGCATGTTGAAATGTTAGAGCAAATTCCAGGTGGGGTGACATATGTTTGGATATGCCTCGATGTGACAAGAAATACACTAGTTCCTACAATTGGGTAAAAGTGCATTTGTGTGCAATTGCTGGGAAGGGAATTAAAGCATGCCTAGGAAAAAATAACATACCTATACCACCTTCCAAAATAGTGGAATATATTAAGGAGCAAGAGGAAGCCGATGCAAGGGTTGAAAATAGAATGGGCTATCCATTGAGTATAGGAAGGGGTCATGGAAGCCACCTAGTTCTTCATCTCTCACACATAGTGTTGGCCTTGATATTGTAGTAGAAAGCCATCCTTTTTTGAGAAGAAATGAAGTTGAAAATGTCAATGAGGCAAATGTTTCGAAGAGAGCAAAGGGACCATTGGAGAGGGCATTTAATAATGATGCAAGAGAGATTGTTGACCAAGCCCTTGGAAGATGCTTCTATGCAAATGGTATCTCTTTCAATGTTGTTCGATCACCTTATTGGCAAGACATGATAAGAAAAGCAAATGAAGCTCCAAAGGGGTACACACGCCTAAGTTATGAGAAGGTGCGTACCACTATATTGTCAAGGGAGGTCAAACATATAGAAGATGCATTATCTCCCATCAAGGCCTCATGGAAAGAAACATGTGTCTATTATTTTCGATGGATGGAAGGATGTAAGAAATAGACCATTAGATAATGTGATTGTAGTGTGCCCTAAAGGGGCAATGTTTCTAAAAGTTGTGGATTGTGAGGGGCAGGTAAAGGATGCACAATTTATTGCTGACATCCTTATACGGTGCATTAATGAAGTGGGCCTTCAAAATGTTGTGCAAGTTATAACGGACAATGCGAAGAATTGCAGAGTTGCTGGTATGATAGTTGAGTCACGACTTTGACATATATTTTGGACACCTTGTGCCATGCATTCCCTCAACTTCATGCCACAAAAGTTGGGTACAAAAATAGATTGGATCAAACAAGACTATGCTGAAGCTGAAGAGATCCAAATGTTCATAACAGATCACCACATGTCACAAGCTATTTTTAGATCATTCTCACAACTAGATCTACTGAAGATAAGTCAAATTTCAAACATTGCATTTTTTTAATGTTATGTTTTACTTTAATAATTTATTTAGAAAATATATATATATATATATATATATATGTTGATTTTAACTATTTAATTTTTATTTTCAAATAGGTGGCCAAGACTAGATTTGCATCCAACACAATCATCTTGAGACGACTTGTGAAGGTGAGAAAGGCGCTTTCTGCTATGGTCATTAGCCAATCATGGTCTATATGAAGGCAATCAAACACTGAGAGGGCAGCAAATCTGAAACATAAGATTCTATATGATACTTGGTGGGATTGGGTGGAATATCTTCTTGCTTTCACTGAGCCCATATTGAGCATGATACACTTTACTGACATGGATAAGCCATGCTTGGAGAAGGTTTATGATGGCATCGACTCAATGCTTGAGAAGATGAAAACCATCATATGTGAAAAAGAGCAAAATCTTGAAGAAACCTTCTTCAAATAGGTGCATGCAATTTGTGTTGATCGGTGGAACAAAATGACCACCCCACTCCATCTTCTTGCCTTCACTTTGACTCCCAAATTTTACAATGTACAGATCCTTGCTATACCAAACAGAGTGCCACCCACCATTCTATGATCCAAAGGTCAACGAAGGGTTTAGGAAAGCTCTTGTTAAACTCTTCCTTGATCCTAAAATGGAAGATGTCGTTTTAGCTGAATTTGCTAGTTTTGTTGTCTCTAGTGATCAAAGTGCTTCTGTTCTTTGTGACAAATATAAGAAGGATGCTCACTCTTGGTGGTACCTCAATGGCCACAAGATACCACACCTACAAGTTCTTGCAATAAAAGTTTTATCTCAAATAAGTTTTAACTTTTTAAGTTTTATCATTAAATTTTTTAAATTAAAATGCGTTATTTTCAAATTTGAAGTTTGATTTACAATTTTTTTAATTCAACAACTCTAATGAGAGTTCCCTTTGCTTCAATGAGTTGCTAGTTCTTCTTCAGCTGAGTGGAATTGGAGTACATACTCCATCCACTCAGTGAAGCACAATTGATTGGCATCAAGGAAAGGAGAGGAGGTAGTTTTTGTTCATTCCAACTTGCAACTTCTTACTCACAAAGAGGATGAGTACAAAGAAGGGGCAGCAAAGATGTGGGATGTAGAACCGGAGTGAGCTGACCTAGATCTTTCTTTGGCTGCAGTTGCACAATCTTCTTCAATTTTTGAGGAGTCAAGTAGTCAGCATACTTTTAGCGCAAGTGCCAGTGTGGTTCCATCATCTAATGTTAATGTTGATGATGATCTTAGTCTTGATGATGAGCTATATGATGCAATTGCAGATTAGTGAATTGGTTACTATTTGTATTATTTTAATGTTAAACAATGATTATCTATCATAACATTCAAGTTTGATCCTTTTGATATTGAAAACTGAATTTAAATCAGTATATTATTTATCAAAAATTGAAATTTGTCATGGTTTTGTTTAGCATATGTATTGGTATATGACATTCTAAACTTAGTTTTGTTTCTAGGTTGCATATATATATATATATATATATATATATATATATATATATTTGAATATTTTATTTATATTTTTATACGGACGTACTCGATTCTGTACCCAACCCCCCAAAATTTTTTGCCATACCCACATACCCGTACCTGATTTGGCAACCTAGAGTTTTTGGACTAGATGAGGGAACTTTTTATGAGTCTAATCATTGGGAACCACTTGCCTTGATGTGGAAGTTGCCCTGCCTTCACCATTTGATAGAGTGAGATCTGTTGATTCCTTGTTTCCTTGACCAATGTATCAATGATTTTACTGTATGAAATGGAGTGGTAATGTTAATTTTTAGTTCTGTTCTCTGCAATTGTTCAGCATTATCTGATGTGCCCAATAATGGCGGAAAGTATTGTTAGAGTAATTATGTAAATTGGATGCAACCCAATATAGAATGGGAAGTTCAGTTTAAATGCATTATCACTCACCTATATGGTACTGGTATGGATCATGTAGATGCTTTTCTTTCTGAAGGTGCAACTGTACCTGGTCTCCCAATCGAAATTGATGACTTGGACGATGGCGATCATGTTGTTGCTTGTACTTTTTACAGGGTCACTTCAATAGCTCATGAAACTATTGTTAACAGTGTTGAATCTGGTCGACAACGTTGGTAGCCTTATCCAATTCCTTTTTTTTATGTGGTGATGCCTCATCTAGCATGACAACAATGCTACATCAATGGGTGCTAATGGTTGGAACTTGAGGTAGACCTAGAATGGACTGTGTCCTGTGGAGAAATGAAGAGCTCACTTGTACCTTTGTTGGACAAAGGGCAAGCTGTCATCCCATGTGCTTTCTTGCTTTGAGTGATACATTCAGAGAATATGCACAATCATGTGGTTGACAACCTCTGTTTCCCCAATGTGTGTGGATGGAATGCTGTGGATTTTGCAATTTTGTTTTCATCATGGATGAGTGTCTTCTGCAGATACCCCTTTCTTGTAGGGCATTGGAACAACCATTTTTGAGAACCTGTGAACAATAACATATACATAATCATGACCATGTCAGTTCATTTGAAGACCTGACGATAGATTGCCAAGGCTTGTGAGGAATTGGCAGGGATGTGTATGGGCCCTCATTTCAATTGGTTGGCCTTGCAATGGCACATGTTGTGTTTAAGATCAGATGTATATAACATTATCATGACATAGTTTAGGGCGGCTTAGGCCAATAGAAGTACTACAAAACTGTCACTGTCTTCTCTATTCCATAGTGAGCTTCCCAGATCATCTTTGGATGGTACTCAGTAGGATCATAAATGTTTCCCATGTGGCATAGGAGTCCATTCTCCAAGTGGTATTCAAGAATTTGTCACCTAGCTGCTAGCTTCTAGTACATGTTGAAGAATTCAATATCTCTGATGTACAGTTGGGGCTAGTCTAAATGCTTCATGCCCACAGGAGTGTAGGACAGTTATCAGGGCTGTAATTGGTTCAGACAATCAGAAACCATGTTTATACCTCTTTTCTTCTGTTGAATGTTGAGGTGGCATTGTTGAAGATATGTTGACCATCTTTGATGTTGGTCAATATGCAGTCTCTCTTTTGAGTTTGGATGAATTGTAGACGCTTGTGATTTGTGCGGACGGTTGTCTTCTTTACTCATATATAATGCTTCCATTGTTTGGAAGCCTGTACGAAATCACAACTATGGTAGCAAATGTTTCATTGTGATAGGCAACAATATGACCAATGATTTTTGTGGCTAATATTTGCCAATTGGCTAATAGTTGAAATTGAGGATTCAAAATTTGGCTAGTAGTACAAGTTTTAAGGCTACCTAAATCGCCACATTTTTATAAAATTTTATTTTAGTCTTGCTTAAATTGCCAGAACATTTATTTTATTAAATTTTTTTACTCAAAAATTCGCCACAAAATTTGATACCTAATTAGATCAGATTTTCCTAAACTTTATAAGTTATTTTATAATTATTGGTTACTTTAGGGTGATATTTATTATTGCCAATTTTTAATCACCACAATTGATTTTACTTATAACCTAATAGCTGGGGTTGTATTCCTTGGGTTAAAAATTAAAATGTACCCATGGAGCGCTAATTCCCATTGAGCCTGAAATTGTATGTGGGTCATTGGATATTTATAATCTAATGGTTAGGAGCAAATTCTATGGGCTAAAATGTACCTACAGAGCTCCAATGCCCATAGGGCCTAAAATTGCATTTGGGCCCATGAAATAGAACCCAAACCATTAGATTATAAATAAAATCAATGGTGATGAAAATTAATATAGGTATGATTAAAATATTCACTGTTTGATTTAAAATATTAAGTAATTAAGTAATTATAAACACAAGCACTACACCTTAAACTAGGCAATCACTACCAGCCTCAAGCCTTTACTTTCTGTAGGATTTTTTTTCTTTTTTTTTCAAAGGAAGCATTCGCCGTGATAATTAATGTATTTTTGTGTTTTTATCAAAATTTGCCAATATTTTCTACAAATTTGTAGTGATTTAAAAAAACTTGCCACTAAAATTAATATTTTTTCAAAAAAAAAAAAAGAAGCAAAGGTTAGCAAATAGAAATTAATATTTTTTTCAGAATAAATGAAACATTCCCCATGATTTTATATATATTTTTTATGGGGGGTTTCTTAAAGTTATCACTGAATATGACCATGCTGAGTGAGATACCTACACACTTTGTTAGGAGAGCCTTGTTAGTACGAGAATCCTTCTGGTCTTGCTATGTGCTTTTGTGAGTCTCATACTGCATGCCAATATCCTCTTGGGTTTTCTTTTCAATTTTTCTTGGTGTCTGCTTCTGTGGCAAAAGGTTCTTTCTTGCCTCTGGGCTTGATTTTTTCTTCAATCTTCATTGCATAACAGTAGGTAGTCCCATAGGTTTGACATTTTAAAGTAACATCTCTATTTGAATGTAGCAATGAAAGCTTCTTTGGTACATGAAGACCCAATGCTTTTCAGAGCCCTTTATGTTGATCTTTGCAGGCAATGCATGGTAGATGTTATGGCAGTCTTGTATTGATCCTTTTTTTGCACTAGTTGGCATTGTATGCACTTTTCTGCATACGTATCCTTAGAAAATTTTCTTTCTTGATGGCTTCCACAAAATTTCTCTAGGTGAGATTCATGTTCATCACCTATGAAAGTGGAGCTTTTTGGATTCCTCTTTTTCCAATAGGTTAGCCTCCCAAGTCCCAACCTTGTTGAACATGGGGTTCAACTTTAATGAGGGAAAATGTATTTTATCTGAATTCAGTAATTGTTTACAGATAAATGTATTTCCAATTTAAAAATCCTATCTTCAAGAGCATTTGCATCAATTTTACTCTCAAAGGTGTAGACAACAAAGTTTGAAGGGAATTTGAGTGTAAAATGATCTTTTTAATGAGGCTTGCATTACATTTGAGGCAATTTGGAGCATTTGTGTAATTGGTTCATTGTCTACGATCTTTGTCTTTCTATTGTTGGCATTGATCAACACCTTGAAAGGATTTGAGGAGTTGACAGCTCATTTGCATCTATTAGGAATATGATCTGATGGATCTCGTTTTCAATTGAAGTTTCTGATATATTGACCTCATTTGATGATGCATGCACGAGCAAATAGGCTATGATACCATTGAGCTCAATTATACTGATTATTCAAGGAATGATACACTGGTTGAGGAACTTAATATATTCTAGGCAGCAATTGAACTAAAATAAAAGAAGATGTACAATTATAGAATAGCTGAACTAAATAGGTTTAGAGCATAAAATGGGAAAATTTTGTAGGGGAGATATGTATGGCTCATTCTCTAACTACATTCTCTGAATCCAACTCTTATATAGCTTTACAATACAAGAAGCACAATTATTAAAATTAGTAAATTAGGGTTCTTGGTGAGAACCAGAGAATCATACCATTTGGTAGTGACCCATGTCCTGGAAAGTTGAAATAGATAGTCAGCTGAGCATAAACTTCTTAGGAAACTGAAAATGTTCAAATAGGTTATTTATTTTTGTTACCTTCACTTGTTGGGGTCATAATTCTTAGCTTGTTACCTAAAATTTGATGTTTGTGTTGGAAAGTTTAGGTCATGAACTAATTAATTCAGATTGGGCTGTAGTAGTAGTACGGTCCAGCGGCATCACAAATTATGCTTTGAAGGGCCTAAAAAATACAAATTACAAAAAATGTTGAAAAATATTAGTTCCTTTTCTTTTTGGTTTACAAGAATCTTTAGAATGCTGTCAAAAACTGACAGTTAGATAATCTGAGATGTGTTTTGGATCCTAGCAATTTATAATATTCATACTTATCTTTAAGCATTTTGTGTCTCAACATGATTAATAACTTTGTTTTATTGCTGATAATTGGACACTTATAAAACTTGATATTCCAACTGAACATGTTTTATGTCTTTTGCTATTTAGATGCCAATTTGGCACATGAGACTTACCTTGCGGAATCCCACAAAGGGATTCTTTTTCTATTCACCGTTTATATTGTTCAAATTTTGTATCCTGGGTCTTGACTTTATGAGCAAATGTGGGAGTAAACTGGACTATAGAGTTCTTTTATACATTTCCTTCTATGATATATGTGTAATTATTTGATATGAACATATAGATTTACAAGGTTAAACATGGGATGCTATAGACGCTTTTGTATGTTAAAGAAGTTATCATATGTCAATGTGTAATTATTAATTTTTATAAACGAACCCAAAATCTGTTGGGACCTGAAATTGGGGCACATCATAGGAAAAAAATGAGAGTTAAAAGACAATATACAGTCTTATCGATAGGTAGTAACATGTGCTCCATCACATCATTCTTTCATTATTCTTTAATGGAAGATGCCACATTGAGCTTGTGTTTTTTTTACTTGATTTTCCTATGACTGTTTATGTGAAGTTTGAACAGATTTTCTGCTGTTGTAAATTATTTATATCCGATAAACTCGGTCTTTATAATTGGACTCCTTTGTGGCTGTTTCTATGCTCCATAAAGGTCTTTATAAGACATGTCTTTTGATTGTTGATGACAAGCAGAAAGCCTATTTAACTGTACTAGCTAGATTAATGCTTATTGACTCTGGCTTGTGAAAATTGGCAACCATTATGTCTCAAGTCACATCTTGCTTGGTATACTTGCTATGCATTGTTACTTGAATATGGTGATTTCCTTTCTAATTTTCCAGTTGTAGGCACTTCTTTGTGTTCTTCTCAATAATTATTGAATATGCAGATCAATTTGCTGCTTTTGTCCAATTATATAGAATAAGGAAACTTGCCTAATTTAATGATTGAGATATAATGAATGATGTTATGTTGAGGAATGACAAAATTAAGAACAGTGGGAATAGAGAACAAAGCTAGCATATTTAAGAAAGGAGAAAACCATACACATCAGAAAAGTAGATTCAAACAAAATAAAAATATAAAACATGGTCACTAATAGAAAGTAAACCCAACAACCTAAAATGATTACAATTTTTCAACAATACATTCCAACAGCTTTGATAATAAAGTGCGCATGAGATACAACAGTTGATATCCCTAGTCTATATCCAAAATAGAAACATATTTTCAGTCAATGGATGGTCTACAGGGCTGTCTACCACTATATGGTCGCAAATGCAGAATCTGATAATGTTGCTAGGGAATAAGCTTAGGCTGTAATAGCTGGAGGATCAACCCTCAAATAGTAATCTGTTTTCATTTGTATCCAAGGTTAAATATCTATAAGAAGAGGTTATAAAAACTCGTCATATGGGGCTGATTATGGGGTCTAGATTTATGTTAGGAAGTGTTGATGATAAATGCAACTTCGTGCAATTCCTTCCAGCCTATCTATCTTTTGATTGAGAAAATTAAATGATAGCTTCCAGCTATTTAATATATATGTTGTCATGTGAAGAGGCGCTTCACTTATTTGTTTATCATGTCTTGGCCGACCTCCCTCAATATTTGAATTATTTAATTTGTAATTTATTCTCCTTGTGGCCGACCTTGTTCTTGAAGAGGTGCGACCTCTCCCAAGCAAAGTATAAATACAAGTTCATCTCTTCTCATTTGATTCTTTCAAGCAAGTTTGATCATCATTCATTCATTCCATTTTCAAGTGTGAAGTGCGAATTATCAAGAGCAGATCGAAGTTGTTCAAGATGTCGAGTTTATCATCTTCAAGAGTGTTTGCATATCAACAAAAGGTTGATATTCCTTATTGGCTGTGTTTTAGCATCAAGTGTGGTGCTGTTATCATTGCATGAGATCGGCCTTGTGATTGGCCTCATTGTAAAGCAGATTTCTGCTCCTTCATTAAATATATATGTGATATATTGTTGCTGGGTTTTTCTCCCTCAAGAAGGAGGGTTTTCCCAGGGTATCTGCTGTGTACTGTGTTTGAGTTTTTGAATTAATTTTCTGTGCACTTAATCTGATCACTAAATTTAACATGGTATCAAAGTGGGTTGATGCAAGATCTGATCAAATAAGCAGATTTAAAGTGATAAGCCGATCAAAATTGTCTTTAAAATGGTGAGTGCCAAATGCTAAGTGAATGCGAATTTAATTCTGGACTTCATATCGGGTGTCTTTGAAAGTCAAAGAAGCAGAATCACCTAGCTGTGGTCGGGCATTTGTTTTTTGTGTATCATTCAAAGTCGGCATTCAACTGAGGGCAATGTCATTCATATTGTAGTTAAAGATGAAGCCATAAGAAGACTTCATTCAACCTGAAGCAAAATTCAAGTGTCGTAAGTTAAAGGCGATAGCGTCTATTAGCTCGCGTCTCCAATGCCAGATCATATGAATCTGTATGGGCACCGTATGTGTCTGTGTCTTCATGTGTATATTCTGACCTCCCTTCAATGAATCTCTCGCATGCTTGTATCAGAATACTGTATGTGAAGTCTGTAAAGTTGACGACTC
>VDFB02346928.1:0-87475 GCA_007258455.2 Sequoia sempervirens | reverse complement strand
TATGGAAGAGGATAAACTTGGAAATTTGAGTACCTATGATTTGTGAGAGTGGCATTGCTTCCACCCACTTGGTGAACTACTTAGTTGCGGTAATGATGAAGGTATGGCCATTGGAGGATGGGGGATATATCTTGCTGATTAGGTCAAAACCCCACTGAGAGAAGGGCCATGGTGCTACAAGAGGATGTAGATCCTATGTTGGAGCATGTATCAGATTGGTGTGCTATTGACAGGGTAAGCACTTCTTGAAAAACTCACAAGAATCATGTTCTAATGTAGGCCAGTAATATCCTACTCAGAGAATTATCTTAGCTAGGGCCATGCCATTTGAGTGGGCCCCACATACACCACTATGTACTTCCATTAATGCAGTTTGGGCTTCAGTATCATTTAGGCACGAGAGGAGGGTTCCATCATACCCACATCGATAAAGTGTATCACCTACGATGGTGTAATAGGATTTTCATTGGATGAAATATTTTCTTTGATACCATGTGAGATCAGGAGGTAGGATATTGTCATGAAGGTAAGTGTAGATATCATTGTACCATGGTGAGGTGGGACCTATAATTTCACACACTATCTCACTCTCTAAGATATCATAAGCTTGAATTAACAGTTGTTCAATGAGAAACTCACACTCTATTTTGTCTTTGGGCATGTCAATTAAGGAACCAATGGTAGCCATGGCATCTGCTACCTTTTTCTGTACTCTTGGAATCTGATCAAACTTGATGGAAGTGAAATACTTCTTGAAGTCATCTACCATGCATTTATAGGGTAGTAACTTATCATCTTTTGTGAGAAACTCATCATTGACCTATTTGATGATTAATTGAGAATCACCAAAGACTCTTAGCTGGGTGATATGCCATTGGATTGAAATTTTGAGGCCAATAAGAAGAGCTTCATATTCATCTATGTTATTTGTGCATGGAAAAGCCAATCTGAATGACTTCGGTATATAATCTCCTTGGGGAGTTACGAGAAATATTCCTGCCCTTGATCCATTGTGTGTGTATGACCCATCAAAGTATAATGTCCATGTGGCTGCTTCTGTTACTGTGAAGACTCCTTCATCAGAAAATTTTGTTGTTAAGGGGTAGACATCTACTAGGGGAGCATCTTCCAACTGATCAGCTATCACTTGTCCTTTAATAGCTTTCCAATCCACATATTCTATTTCAAATTCACTCAAGAGGGTATGTGCAGGATCATGATGGTCCAAAAAGTGGCAATATGATGGGTATGTGGCTGACGAATTTTTTCTTACCCAAAATTGATGAAATGAAAAGGGATTTTAAAGGAGATTCTCAACTTTCCACCAATATAAATTGTGCTTTACTTTGAATTTAATAAGTAATTATTATTCATTTTCTATTCAAATTATGACTAAAGTCCTAATTGATAAATGGATTGAAAAACATCTATAGCTTTCAAACGGTATAATTTTTTTTGAATCCAAAACATGCATCACATTCTATGCTTCACATACTATAGGATTAAAAAAATAAAAATTGAATTTCATGAAGCTTTGACCAAGTTAAGGTGGTCAAACACATGAGTTTTTTATATTTTTTAAAATTTGTAATAAAAAATTCATAATTAACTATTTACTTGGAAAAAATGCTAAAAAAATATGTATCATATCGGGACATGAGTCCTAATTTATATCTAAAATATTTATAAAATATTATCATTTTATTTTGCTAGGTGGTTAGACAGACACCTACTCCTTATTTTTTCCTTGAAATTTAAGTATTACTGCATTGAAATTTCAAATTTTCACCAAATAGATATTTTTTTTTAAAACAATCCTAGTAGTTTAGAAACTAAATTCAATTTTATACAAATTCTATTCTTATATATTTTTGAAATAATATAGATAACTTATTCAAATTTTTATGTCAACTTGCCTAACTCTGATTTTTCTGATTTTTTTGCCACTTTAGGGCCTATTTTTTCCATGATGATCCTGCACATACCCAAGAGCATGACCTACTTAGCCATGTGACTAGTTAGAATTTTCCTAGATAGCAGGTATTTGAGTGGATCGACCTTGGAGATGAGCTTTACTAGATGACTAAGCATGTAATGTCAGAGTTTTTGCAAACTAAAAAACCACGACTAGGAAACCTTCTTCCATTGGGGAATAATTAAGCTCATAACCAACCAAGGTCTGGTTGATGTAATAGATTTCTCTTTCCTTTGATGACTCATGGTGTTGTACCAGCAATTCCCCTAGTGCCACTGATGTAGTAGAAATATACAATAGGAGTGGCTTACCAGGAATTGGTGGCATAAGGATTGGTGGGTGAGCCAAATACTCCTTGATTTTTTCAAAGCCAAGTTGACACTACTGAGTCCACTTAAAAGAATTGTCCTTCTTTAGGAGATGAGTGAATGACTGACACTTATTAGCTAATTGACAAATGAACCGTCAGATGGATTGTAACTTACCCTAATGGCTCCTTAACTATTTGAGATTATGTGGTGGAGGCATATCCATAATTGCTTTAACTTTAGCTAGATCGACTTCTATACCTCTTCAGGAGAGAATGAAACCCAAGAGTTTTCCTGATGTGACCCCAAAGGCACATTTCTTCAGATTTAGCCTTAGCTTATATTGCTCTAGACGCTTAAAGATCTTCTTGAGTACCACAGGATGTTCTCCCCTTGTTCTCATTTCCCTAATAGATCATCAACATAATCTTCCATTATGATGTGGATGAGGTCGTGGAAGATAATGGTCATGGATTGCTGGTAAGTTGCCCTTTCATTTTTAAGGCCAAAGAGCATAACATTATAACATAATTTTCCCCATGGTGTGGTGAATTTTTTTTTATGTTGATCTTTAGGTGATATTCTAATATGATTGTATTCAAAGAAGCCATCCATAAGGAAAAGAATCCCGTGCCCTCCAGTGAGGTCAACCAGCATGTCAATGTTTGACAAAGGAAAATCATCTTTGGGACAAGCCTTGTTGAGGTTAGGAAAGTATATACATACTCTGATAGTGCCATTTGGTTTGGCTATAGGGACTACATTTGAGATCCAATCTGAGTAGTTAATGGGCCTTATGAATCCAACGTCTAATAGTTTCTCCAATTCTTTCTTAACTAGTAGAGCCACTTGGGGGTGCATTTTTTAGAGCTTTTTCTTGATAGGTTTGGCATCAAGACGTACATCCAAGTGATGTACTACTAAAGTAGGATCAAGACCTAGCATGTTTGAATATGTCCATGTGAAGTTGATGATGCCTTCTTTGAGAAGCTTGGTGATGGTAGAATATTCTTCCTCTAACAGTGCTTTGGCTACATATGTAATTTTGGGATCCTTCTTAGTTCCCAAATTTATTTCTTTTGTTTCTTCTATCAGGATGGATGATCATTCAAAGATCTGAGTTCCAACAAGGGGAAGATTAAAATTCCCATCTAGTGCCTTATCGAGGTTTTTTCTATCAGATACGCCCTTTGTTTTTACTTTTTCTAGGTCAAGAAGCACCTCAGGGAGGTTTTTGGTAGGTGACCTTTTTTTATTTTGCTTCTTTTTACTTTTATGGTTAGGGTGTTCATATTTCCCCAATCCCATAAGATGTATGTACTGATCTATAGAAGGAAAGGTATCGATAGGTATGCTACCATGTAGGTCCCAGTCTATGAGTTTAGGATGTTTAAGGGATAGGCTAATGGTGTAGATGTATAAGCAGTTGAACATGGAAGAGAGCTCAATGTGATCAACATCATCATATGCATGTATGATTGATTCCTCCTCTGGTATGTCTTCAAGGAGACTATTGCTCTCAATAACATTGTTAGAGGCACTAGATGATGCTATAGGTCCCTTTTGTTTTGTGTCATGACCCAAGCCCGAGTATCTTGGTCTTATTGTAGCCTCAATATGTTGTTTCCTTCCTTTCTCTTTGGTGCCAAGGAACCCCCTGATAATTTTACTTCTCTACAAACTTAGAGGGCCAAGGATAGTTCTCCTATAAATATTCTTTCAAAGGTGGGGAGGGATTAGGTTCCTCATAGTAGACCCATTGGCTTATGTCATCTTCTACTGCATCTTGTCTTAACCCAAGAGAGCGGTAAGTAGTGGTTCCTACGTTCTTGGAGCTCAAAGTGATAGTCTTGTCTTTTGGTTTTAGTGTAGACTATGAGGGTTGGCCATATGAATGTGGTGAGGGTGGCATAGTTGCCAGGTTCAAAGCTATGCATATCTCATATTCACCACATCCCTTGTCAATGATATGGACTTTAGTAAGGGTGGAATCAGATGTGGATGATGGAGTGGATGAAGTGGTGGCTAATGCAGTGGTAGATGAGTGGTATGATGACGTTTGTGGCAGTCCCATTTCCACTCTAGGACAATAGTGGGATTGAGGAGAAGAAGCTTCTAATGTGCGGAAATATTCAAATGGTTGAGGGTCTATGTGTATAGTAACTTCTATCCATTGAATGGGAATTTTAGACATTGATGGTATGTGGATGATATGGCTTGTATGGCGTGGTCCATGGATGATCAAGGAGGAGGTTATAGGGGAGTTCCAGATCGAGGACATGACAAGTAGTATATTGCACAACTAGACCAACCTGGATTGGAAGACATATTGTTCGTTTGGAATCACACTTTGCATTATCATACACCTTGATTGTGATGACTTGATTATTTAAATTAGCATGGGTGTATCCAACCTCTTTTATGAAATTCAATGTACAAAGGTTCAGGGCAGAACCATTATCTACCAAGAACCTCTTTAATTTATGACGATTTACTAGGACCTCTAGATGGAGGGGACAATTATGATTAGAGTCAATGCAGGGCATGTCATTTTGGCTAAAACCTAGTTGATAGGTTGCTTAGAGGTGCCCTACCAATACTTGAAATTGTGTAGGGTCTATGTCATTAGGAACTTGAGTGTCCCATAAGGACTTATTTAGGATTTCTTGGTGTGTGGGAGAAGACTTAAGCAAGTTTAGAATGGATATTTGTGTTGAAGTCTTTCCTAGATGGTCAAGAATGTTGTATTGAGAACTCACAAGTTGGGGTTGGGTGGATGCGGAGGCTCTAGGGACTATGATGTGGGTTTGATGGGTGGTAATAGCACACTGAGGATCCTTTCCTCGTATGTGTATCATAGATACATGTGGTTCCACTTGTTCAATGTGCATGATGAGACCTTCAAAGTTAAGTGGCACATTTTTGAAACTGATGTTAGTGGTGTTATTATTTTGATTATTATTGTTTCTAGGTCATGGGTTTGAATTTGACGTATTAGGCCCTTGGTTATTTTTAGGGAAGGAATTCTGATATATCATCAATTGAGCATTGGACGAGGGTGTCATGTTGGAATCCACATGTATGTCACCCTAATCTATAAGATCCTAGATGTATGTTTTTAGACCCCTATACTTATTCAATGTATTCCCTTTAATCCTATGGAACTCATAGTATTCATTTTCCTTAAACTAGTTTGGTTTGGGTTTGGATTCATCAAGGGGCTTAGTCACATGATATGTAATCGGGTAATTAGCTTGCATAAGCCTATTAAACATGTCACTTAGGGGTTCTCGTAATGGAGTGAATTGACGCTTGTTACCCCCTTGATTGTTTTGATTGGATTTTTGGGGTGGACGAGGTGCCCCTTGAGGCACTGATATAGCATTAGGCATTGACTATTGTGGAGGAGGATATTGTTTCTTTTGGGAAGCATTGGCCACTTGGACGTGTTTAGTATTAGTGACACCATCATTGACAACATTTTTTTTTGTTCCAATAACGAGGTTTGTCTCCAAATTATTTCTCATTATCAGAGTTAAAGGTTTTCACTAGCCCTTTGGAAACAAGGTCTCTCTTAGGAATAGGACCTTTCTCCATGATTTTAGCAAAGTTTGTGACATAATGGAGTTTAAATTTGTGGGCCATGTCAGGATGAGAGTTTTTGATGAACAAGGTGACCATGTCCTTTTCCCTTAGTGGGGATTTTATGCGACTGGCTAGGGATCTCCATCTTTGAAGATAGCTCACAAAGGTTTCTCCCTCATGCTATTTTTCCTTCAGGAGGTCTAGTGTATCAATATCCTTCTCCAGATTGAAGGAGAAGTGGGAGACAAACTTTTTTGAAAGTTGAGCAAAGGACTTGATAGATCCTTTCTTAAGACCCATAAACCAATCAAGAGCTATTCCCTGTAAACTCCTAGGGAACAATTTCTCATGAGGTAATTGGAATTATGCATGACTTCTTGACAGTGGGTGTAGAACTCGTGAAGGTGAGCCTTGGGATCTTTGGTTCCTTTATATTTATCAAATTTTGGCATTTCAAAATGCTTTGGGAAAAAAACTAATGAAATAGAAGTATCAAATGGATAGGGACAAATTTCCTCAAACTTGAATGATTGTTTGTTGGTCCTAGCTTGCAAATCCTTTAGCACATCTTTGACTTCTTCCAGATCTTGATTGATAGGCATTGTGGGAGTCGGATTAGATGAACTAGGCTGATTGTATGGAGGATACTGCTGATATGATGAGGATGGTGCTAAAGCAGCTAGATCATAAGAGGGTTGAGGTGTATATGGAGGCATTTGTTGGTACTGATTGGGGTAAGTGGATTGAGGATTGACATAAGTTGGATAGAAGGATGACAAATTTTGATGGTAAGAGCTGGAAGCCACTTGCTGGTATGGTGGCTATTGTTGATAGTATGAAGTGAATGGAGTACCATGTTGGTATTGTGTGGCAACTTGATAGTACAATGATGTGGAAGCCCCTTGCTGGTAAGGCAATGGTTGCTGATAGTAAGAGGTGTATTGAGCACCCTATTAATAAGGTGGTTGTTACTATGTATAGGATGTGGATGAAGCACCTAGTTGGTATGAAGGTTCTTGCTAAGCGTAGTATGGATTAGACTGGTAATTGTATACAACATTGGGTTGTTGTGTGGTGTATGGAGGTTGTTTTGGATTAAACTGTTGTTGGCATGGGTTTGTGTAAGGAGGTAGTTGAGTCTGTGGGGGGTTCTAGGCGGTCACATGAATTTTTTTATTAGGATTGGATGTAGCAGCATAAGCAGTGTATGTACTAGATAGGTGGTAAAGATATTGTGTGAAATGATTCTGTTGTGTTTGCGTGGGAATATATGTAGGATGGGGTGGTTGTTACTACTATGGGAGTTGTTGATAAAGTGGGTGAGATGGGATGTGTTGATGTTGTAGGACTATTGTAGAAGCATTATGGGGTGATTGCGACGAATGTGGTGTAGTTTGTGTGACTTGATGTGGGGCTTGTGTTGGATAGTGACATTCTACTATGGTGGTTGTTGATGGGGTGGTTGAGATGAAATAGTAGCAACAACATGTGGCAGCGTTTACAAAGGGATATTAGTATGTTTCGGTGGTGCCTACATCACAGTGGATTGATCCAGATTAACAGGAGGCTGCTGAAATGTAGGGATATTACCTTGAGTTGGCAGTAGTAGATTACCAATAGGTGCAGGTCCTAGAGGTGGAATTAATGCAAGAAGTGGAGTGCCCTCAGTGTTGATGGGTGGTTGACCTGGATGTTGAGGTGGGAGTGGTGGAGCTGACAGAATGTTTTGTGGCATTCCATAGGCATAGGGGTCATTAGGATCAAGTGGTGTTGTAGAGGTAGCAAATGGGAAGCGATGATAATTGGTGACTTGGTGTATCATAGCATTTACGAACTCAGGATGATACCAATTCTCTATAGGTGCACCTTCAGGGACATATGAATTTTTTGGAATGTTTTTGTGAAGTCTGCAAGTCTTGAGGTACAAGAAGAGTCTGGGCATTGGTATATTGTGACATATTAAAGTCGGGTGGTGGTTTGAACCCTGTCATGATCAGAGTGGTGAGAATATTATCCCCACGCTCGTTGAGGAGGTGATCCGTCATTTGAACATTAGTGGGATTGCTAAGATATTCATCAACCGTGACTTCAAGCTAATTGACCATGTTTTCGTCTCTGGGTGGTGAGGTGTTTTGGACGTTAGTATTGGATTGTGATGATGCACCATTATTGGAATCTTGAGGGATATTCACACTGTTGTTGGGATCTTGTAGGATGTTTGTAGTGTTGTTGGGATCCTGAGGGATATTCAAGTGGGAACCTTAGGCTTGTTGTTCATCCATTTGTTTCTTAGCTTGTGATTGAGTTTGAACGGGCATGAAAATGAAAAAATACTATGTAACTAAGATGCGATTAAACTCTAGAATGCAATGGAGAGATGACATAAACAATGATTGAAGGATTAATTGGATGATGGATTAGCTAATTGGATGATTTGATAAGGATGAGATTGGATTGGATTGATAGATTGGATGATTGGATAAGGATTAGATTAGATTAGATTGGATAAGGTTGGTTGATGAAGTGATTGATAAGTTTGGATGATTGGATAAGATTGGATGATGGAAGGGATTCTAAACTAGGTTCAAAGATCACCCTAGGTGACTTAATATACTAATTGATCAGATTAAGGATAGGTAGATGATTGTGGCAGGGTATGTGCAGGATCATAATGGGCCAAAAAGTGGCAATATGATGGATATGTGGCTGACGAATTTTTTTATAGCCAAAATTGATGAAACGAAAAGGGTTTTTAAAGGAGATTCTCAACTTTCCATGAATATAAATTATGTTTTACTTTGAATTTAAAAAATTATTATTATTCATTTTCTATTTGAATTATGATTAAAGTCCTAATTAATAGGTTGATTGAAAAACATTTATAGCTTTCAAATGGTATCACATTTTTTGAATCCAAAACATGCGTCACATTATATACTTTACATAATATAGGATTAAAAAAATAAAAAATTGAATTTCATGAAGTTTTAACCAAGTTAAGGTGATCAGACATACAAGTTTTTTATACTTTTTAAAATTTGTGATAAAAAATTCATAATTAATTATTTACTTGGAAAAAAATTACAAAAAAACATGCATCACATCTAGACATGAGTCATCTACTTATATCTAAAATATTATAATTTTTTTTTATCATTTTATTGTGGTTAGGCTAGTCAGATAGACACATACTTCTTATTTTTCCCTAAAATTTAAGTACTACTGCATTGAAATTTCAAATTTTCACCAAATAGCTTTTAAAAAATTTTAAAATAAACCTAGTAGTTTAGAAACTACATTCAATTTTCTATAGATTCTATTCTTACATATTTTTGAAATAATATAGATAACTTATTCAATTTTTTACGTCAAGTTGCCTAACTCTGATTTTTCTTTTTTTTTTGCCACTTAAGGGCCTTTTTTTTCCATGATGATCATGCACATACCTAGCATTGAATCCAACTTAAGATGGAAGTGGACTGATAGGGTTGAATAATGATGACTGACTCAGGACAGATGGTGATCCTAAGCAGACATTATAGGATGATGATCGATTTTAGACACCTAGGTCAATTCAGATAACTTCAAATGAAGTTCAAAGGATTTGGATTGAGAAAATGATGAGGTGTATGCAACCTGGAGATGCTTTATGATGTACCTCTATGATTAAAATGATGCAAATGGAAATTTTGGGTGAACAGAAGATGTAAAATGGTTGGATAAAGATCAGATTCATCTAACCAAGGTGTAAGACTGCCCAACTAGGGGGAAAGTTCACCCAATAGGAGGTCAGTTTCACCCAACTAGAGGTCAATTTTTCCTTTCTGAAGGTTAGGTTCACCCAACTGGAGGTCAGGTTCACCTAACTAGAGGTCAGGTTCTTCCAACTAGAGGTTAAGGTCACCCAATTGGAGGTAAGGTTCATCCAACTGAAGGCTAGTTTCACCCAATTAGAGGTTAGGTTCACCCAACTAAGGTTCAGGTTCACCCAACTAGAGGTTAGGGTCACCCAAGTTGAGGTTAGGGTCACCCAAGTTGAGGTCAAGGTTGCCCAAGTTGAGGTCAGGGTCACCCAAGTTGAGGTCAGGGTTACCCAAGTTTGTCTAAATCAAAAAAGAGGATCCAATGGACTATTAGAACAAGCAAATGGATGCTCAGAACAGGGAAATAGAGGCTCAAAATGGGAAAACAGACGCTCAAAACGGGCAAACGAACATTCAAAATGAGGAAATAGATGCTCGGAATGGGAAAATAGATGCTCAGAATGGGAAAACAGATGTTCAGAATAGGGAAACGAATGCTCAAAATAGGAAAACAAATGCTCAGAATGGGAAAATAGACATTCGGAATGGGGAAACAAATGCTCAAAACAAGGAAATAGATGCTTGGAATAGGTAAATAGAAGGCGAAAATAGTTGTCCAAGATGTAAAATCACCCAAGTTGGGGCAGGGTCATCCAACTTAGGGTAGGGTCACCCAACTTAAGGCAGGTTTTCCCAATTTAAGGCATGGTCACCCAACTTAAGGGTAGGGTCACCCTTGTTGAGGGCAAGGTCACCTATTTGGTGAAAAGATAGATAATTCTGACAGAAACAAGCTGAGAAGGGACTAAGACAGAAGGAAAGGTCACCCTTGTTCAAGGCAGAGTCACACCTAGTCAGGGAAAGGTCACCTCCGTCAACAAACCTAAACTTGACTTAGGTGAAAATGGCTATGGAAATAGACCAAAAACACAACAAATAGTAAGCAGGAGGTAAGACTGACTTGACTCAACAGAAATTCACTATTTTCACACAAAAAAGATAGTTCAAATAGCACAATCCTAAGATTAGTATGAAGGGTATGGCCAACACAATCCTCTAACTAGGTTGAACAAGACAACTAGGGAGTCATCGATATATTCTCGGTACATGAGGCACAATCATAAACACCAGTCCATCACAGGCATGAGTTGGGTACCTCAATGAAATACTAAAGGCTTGGACCAGCTCTTCATGCCTTATCTAGGTATCACCCTAGCTTTGATGCTCTGCCAGACATGATGTGACTAGATTGGGGTACAACTTTGGCTCTCCCCCCTTTGTATACCCCACCAGTACACATGGTTGGGATCATCCCTTGGGGTGATGAAATCCCCAAGAAGGTCTCGCTAAAAAGAGAACACTAATCATTTTTGACTACTCCCTAGGCTCACACGAAGTGCAAGGGGAAAGCTTTAAACTATATAGTTCCCCTTGGGCAACATAGAGAACTAAGTAAGCTATGATTTATCTTCACCCAAGATCACCAAATGGTGCAAGGGGATTGGATATGTCAATAGCTTAGTTTGTAAATACAACACAATATATTTGACTTCCCCTAGTCAAACTATGTGCCTAAGTAGTATGAAAAATGAAAGACAAACTATCTAACTAATAATAGGGCCCATTCATCTTGCAACAAATATGTTAGAATTTTTATCCTTTGTTCTTCAACAAGCATGAAACAAGCTGCACAAATGTTAGTAAAAAATTAGTACAATCACCAACAGGATGAGTTAGGGGGTCAGTATTAATCAAAACAATAGAAAACAGAGCTTGAAAATGAATTTTAAATCATTGTTTTACCTCGTAGATGCCTCTGTTTAGGTCAGGTTCGCCCCTGTTCAAGGAAAGTTCACCCTTGTGCAAAAAATAGGGAGAAATTTTTTCTATTGTCTCTCAAATAGGCAACTCTGCAAGGCAAGGTCACCTCTGTTCAGGTCGGGGTCACCTGTCTTGGGGTAGGTTCACCTATCCTAGTGCAGGTTTGCCTCTATGTAACCTAAACCTACAAAATATCAAAAAACAAAAAACGTGAAAGCAAAAAAGACCTATTGTGGGTCCCACCAGGTGTGCCAAAAATGTGAGCAGTGCTATTTATCTATCCTAAATGATGCAAAATAGAATGCAAAAGAAGGAAACAACACTTTACACCTCAAGATTGGGCTATGTTAAACTCAAACAAAATAAAGATGAAAAACAACAAATTTATACCTTGTATGAGTTTCTTCTTGGTTGGCCCTTTGATAGTTTATGTTATGTGTGCTCCTTGATGGAAAATGGACTAAAATAGTGTGCAAAGTGATGGGGATTCATTGAAGATTCAAATGATGAATGTGGGTATTTGGATAGATGTCTAGAATGGATGCAAGATGAGCTTGAAGGTGCAATAATGGAGGTTGTGAGTGCAAAATGCAAGTATGTTGAGTTCTTGTGAGTTGTGAGCTTGAGCTTGAAATTGTGAATATGATGAATGAATCAATTGAGAGGAAATATTCCATTTTAAGGGAAGAATCTCTAGAGAAATGGAGGGTCAAGATTTTGCTAACATGGACAAGATGAAGGGCTGTGGTGAGTTGATGACTCACAAGCCATCACATCTTTCCATATGGAGGATGAAGTGTCACAAGGAAAAATGAGTTGGAAAAGGGACATGTGAGGTGGAGGTACTTGCAAGTACCTTGGGATTGGGAGAATATTTCCTTAAAAAAAAATTCTTGTTCCCATATGGGAGGAAAGTGACATATCAAGAATTTTAGTATTCCTAAAAAATATCCATGGGGAAGAGATAAGTGGTTGGAGAAATAAATGTGAATTTTAAATTCACATTATTGGAAGTACCTTGTGAATAAGACAAGGTCCCTATAATGGAAGGTTCTTGACCCCATGTGATTGATGTGACAAGTGAGAGAATTTACAATTTCCCAACAACTTGCATGGGGAAGAGAAATGAATTGAATGAGTAAATGTGAATTTTAAATTCACACGGGGAAGAGGTCAAGGCTTAAAAGGGAAAGCACTTATGAAAGGTTGACTTGAAGTACATGCAAAGATGGAATGTGATTAGATTAAGGTTGTGTAAATAGGTGATTAAAAAGATTAATGAGGGATTAGAGGCAAGTGTCCAAATATGGAGGATGTGACATTAATCCTGATTAAACATGTGCACATCCTAATCATGGATTAATTAAACTAATCCAGATTAGAAGAAATTTATGGAGGATGTGAAAAAGAGAGAAAAAGAGAGGAATTTAAAATTGATTTAAATTCCAAAAAGGCTAAATGACCAAATTAAATAAATTGATGTGTTTATTTAATTTAGAAAATGGATGAAAGGTAAAGTATTTAATTAAATAAGTTATTTAATTAATAATTATGAAATAAACAGATGAAGGCGACCGGTTTGACCATGTGGGAATGGTCAAATTTGGATGTCTTCAGGAGTCATTCGCCATTCTGGATGAATCAGTCCCAGTTCTGCAAAACTATTTCAAAACCCATTTTGGACAAAAGGGTATCTAAAAATGTAGAAAACTCAAAACTGACCTAAAAGTGGGATTCATTCGCCACTGATGGCCAATGAGTCCACTTTTCAATTTCTGAATATTCAAAGGTGGAATCTAGAGATTTTTTGCACTTTCTACTTCTCCAAGTGTTTTGTTCTGAAACTATCAGATTCAAGCCTGAAAGTCATTTTTTGTTGATATTTTTCTTCGGACAATGAAGAGAAGATCTAAACAACTTTGAAACTTTATTCTTAATTATTTCCAAGCTTCCAAAATGTCTAAATCTGCAAACACACAAGAAGAGAAGAAGAAATGTTGGATGTTAGGGCATGGGGGTTTGCCTTGTTCAAATTTCATTTGAGTAATTAAAGGGTATATGCAAGATCATCATGGAAAAAATAGGCCCTTAAATGGTGAAAAATTCAGAAAAATCAGAGTTAGGAAACTTTACATAAAAATTTGAATCAATTATCTATATTATTTCAAAAAAATGTAATAATAGAATCTATAGCAAATTGAATATAGTTTCTAAACTACTAAATTTTTTTTTTTTTAAATCTATTTGATGAAAATTTGAAATTTCATTGTAGTAGCACTTAAATTTCAGGGAAAAATTAAGAAGTAGGTGTCTGTCTTACCACCCTAACCACAATAAAATGATAATATTTTTTTATAATATTTTAGATATAAGTAGATGACTCATGTCCTGATGTGATGCATATTTTTTGTAATTTTTTTCCAAATAAATAATTAATTATGAATTTTTATTACAACTTTTAAAAAATATAAAAACTCGATGTTTGACCACCTTAACTTGGTCTAAACTTCATGAAATTCATTTTTTTAATCCTATAGTATGTGAAGCATAGAATGTGATGCATATTTCAAATTCAAAAAATGTGATACCATTTGAAAGCTATAGATGTTTTTCAATCAACCTATCAATCGTGGCTTTAATCAATTCAAATAGAAAATGAATAATAATTATTTATTAAATTCAAAGTAAAGCATAATTTATATTGGTGGAAATATGAGAATCTTCTTTAAAAAACCTTTTTGTTTCATCAATTTTGGGTAAAAATAAAGTCGACAACCACATACCCTACACATACCCATCAAGTCGCAACTTTTTGGCCCATCATGATCTTGCACATACCCTAAACCAAAATGATGAAATAAGATAATGAAACATGAAATAAGAAATAATTCAGTTAGAAACTTTCCATGATGAAGGATCTTGAGTTGTTGCAACAATGGATGAATAATCTTTCTCTTGAATTCCTTAGAAAACTATCTTGATGACTTAGAATGCTAAAACCCTAGCTTGCTTGACTAGACAATATGGATGAATGATGAATGATGGATGAATTATGAATTATATGAATGAATTAGGGTTGAAGGCATCCTTTTATAGAAAAGAGTTAAGAATAAGGATCATGATCAAGGGCCAAGATTAAATTAGAAAATAACTTAATCAAGGATGGAGGTTAATTGAGAGAAGAAATACATGGATAGATAGACTTGAGGTGGGAGATAAGATTGGCACAGAAAAAGAGGTGGTAAAAGAAATTAAATAATAAAGATTATTTAATTTAAGTGGCCAACATAGGACAAATAAATAAAATATTAATTTTATTTATTTAAAAAGAAATGTGAGAACAAATAATTAAATAATTAAAAATAATTACTTAATTATGGAGGAAAGTTGGGGTGTTAAACATTAAATAATTAAAAAAAATTATTTAATGGAGAGAGAAGGGATAATTAAATAATTAAAATAATTATTTGATTGGAGAGATAAAGAAAGGATAAATAATTAAATAAATATAACATTTATTTAATTATAGAGAGAAAAGGCTAATGAATAATTAAATAATTGAAATAATTATTTAATTATAGAAGAGGAAAAAACTAAATTTTGAATTAAAAGAATATTTAATTCAAATGTAGGAAGGAAATGACCATTAGACTTAGATGCTTAATAAAATTCTAGAAAAGTGTGAAAGTCATTTACAACACCTTTACAAGACATTAATAAATGCATTTTATTCAGTTTGCGAGGGTCCAAGACCTAATGTGGATGTGAAAAACACCCCACAACACTAAACCAAGGCCCCATTAAGTCCAATTTATCATCAACTATTCCCAAATCAAGCAAGTTTCCTTTTTTCTATGGTACGTTTAATCCCCACTTTAGTGAGAGGATGAATTTGCTTCAAACTCACACTAAAGTAGACATTCAAGAAGGGTCCAATCATACAAATGCAGACGACAAAGGATGAAAAAGATCAAGGAAACAATCAAGCCCCCAAGATCCAAGATCCTAAGTCAAACTAATATAAGGGTATGTGCAAGATCATCATGGAAAAAACAGGCCCTTAAGTGGTTAAAAATTCAGAAAAATCAGAGTTAGGCAACTTGACGTAACAATTTGAATAAGTTATCTATATTATTTTTAAAAATGTAAGAATAGAATCTATAAAAAATTGATTGTAGTTTCTAAACTACTAGGTCTATTTATTTATTTTAAATCTATGTGGTGAAAATTTTAAATTTAAATGCAATATCTCTTAAATTTTAGGAAAAAAATAAGTAGGTGCCTGTCTGACCACCCTAACCACAATAAAATGATAATATTTTTTTATAAGATTATATATAAGTAGAGGACTCATGTCTCGATGTGATGCATATTGTTTTGTAATATTTTTCCTAGTAAATAATTAATTATGAATTTTTTATTACAACTTTTAAAAAATATAAAAACTTGTATGTCTAACCACCTTAATTAGGTCAAAAATTCATTAAATTCATTTTTTTTATTTAATCCTATAGTATTCAAAGCATAGAATGTGACACATATTTTGGATTCAAAAAATGTGATACTATTTAAAAGTTATACATATTTTTCAATCAGCCTATCAATCAGGACTTTAGTCGTAATTCAAATAGAAAATGAATTATAATTATTTATTAAATTCAAAGTAAAGCATAATTTATATTGGTGGAAAGCTAAGAATTTCTTTTAAAGACCCTTTTTGTTTCATCAATTTTGGGTAGAAAAAAAGTTGTCAACCACATACCCTACACATACCCATCATATTGCCACTTTTTGGCCCATCATGATCCTGCACATACCCATAAGCACAACAGGACATGCATAAGGTGTATAATATGCAGCTAAACAAGATACACAATTATGCAATTTCAAGAACTAAATAGAAATAAGAACAAGGTGGAAAATATGTGCTCACTCTGGGGCCATAGAACATAGGGTCGTCCACAGGGTGAGTTGTCCCAACGAAGTGGTTTAGTGAGAAAGTTATTCTAGTGTGTCAGCTTCCCACTATATAATGAGAAATTCATGTGCCATTGTGTCAACTTCCCATTATAGAAACCATACCAAACTTATGCTCCTAATAACATTGATAAGGCACCACAATGTAATGCTTTTGTAAATGTTTTGAATGTCATGTAAAAAAAAAATTTAAAGGGTATTTTTCTTTGTTCATGTAAGGTCTTCTTCTTAGGGAACAATGTGCCTAACATTTCCAAGAGAGGACAAGTCAGGGTGTTAGATCATTATCCATGGGATGCCTCGTTTACATTATGCCACTTCATTTTATCGTACACTCTTGGAAGGCATCAAACCCATTGACACCACCAATAAGAGGACACATCACAAGAAGAAAAAAATCGCACCATGAAATTTGCACAAAGATGTTGTCTATGTATGCTCCACTTTAAAGTGGTTGCTACACCATTACTGTGAGCAACTGCTTTAAATTAAAAGAGGGTATGAGAGCTTACTCAAAAATCTCTATGCCAATTCATATGTTTTCGATAAGCTGCATCATGAAGAAAGGGAGTATGTCACATGCAAGTCAATCTTAAGACATGTCATCCACATCCCAACCTTGCTCTTATATGTTCATGAAAGGTTGAGGACTAGCCAAGAGAGACAATGACAAGTTAAATACGAGGTTAAGGCTTCCTAACCCCTTGCCCCCACTGAGTGTAGCACAAGGGTGAGCCATGAATGGATTATTATATGCTGCTCCTTGTGAAGAATGTTAAACATGTAACTATGGCAAGGAGAAGCAACTAATGTTATTTATGTCGATAAGTAAACAAAGTTTTTGCTTGATACATATTTAATGAGATGTCTATCATTTTAGGATGTACCAAGGTTAAAGTGTTCTTGGAAGAATTGTTTGTGATAGTCTGGACATTGGATGAACATTTTTTTTTGAAGGAAAATAACCAAGATCATTAGGTTGTATAGGGAAATGGATACATTTCTCTATAGCATCACATCCTCTCCCAAGTTGTCATCCAAAATTTTTTGTCACTTGTTTGGATTTGGTGGTTCTATTGGCTCAAAGTTTGTCTTGCATGTTGTTTTTGGTTTTAAGTTTGTTGAAGTGGACGCTTTTAACATTACCTCCTTATCTTTTCCCTATTTATATTTTTTTGTTATGATCATGTATTCCCCCATGGATATAGGTATGAAATCAAATGTTTTCGAAGCCTCTTCCAATAGCTTTGTGGCTTCTTCAATTTTATTTTATCTTTGTATATCCTTTTGCTTCAAGGTTTCATGATTGTCAAAGCATTCCCATGATGGTGGTAAATCTATATCAAGCAATTTAGGATGCTTTAGAGTGAGGTTTATTTTTGGTTTGCACTTGATATTCTTCATAGCAGGAGAGTTTTTAGGAGAGAAGCAAACATGATGTTGATCACATTCCATTTCAAGAGAATAAAAAGCATCATATTCTTTTTTTTCTATGATTGGATGCTCTTGCTCAAGTATGTATTCTTAGATGGGGGAAAATTTAGGAAAGGGAGAAAGAAGATTCTCATGACTTTTAATGAATAGTTCATCTAATCCCAAAAATATCTTCTTCACTAGTAGAAGAGACATTAGGAGAAGAACAAGTATGATTATCATGATTATTTGTGATTACATACCTTTTTCCAATAATGTCTTCCAAAATAGGGGAAGAAAAATAAAGAGAATTTTCATGGGTTTTAAAGGTTTGATCATCTAATGCCAGCATATCCTCCTCACAAATAATGTTATTGTCATGATTGCTCACAAAAACATTTTCACAAATTGGGGAGAAGTTAGAAGATGAATGTAGACTAGGGAGAGGTATGTTAAGAGATGTGTTTATTATTGCATTCTCTTATGCCATAATATGTTTCAAAGTAGGAGAAATTATAGAAGAGGATCTTTCAACAATGTCATGATTCTCAATGGGTGTATATTCTAGCTCCAAAATACCTTTGTCACATGTAGGAGAGATTTTGGGAGAAGAGGAACTATGATTATCATGATTGTCTATGATTTCAAATTCTTCTATTACTTTATTACCAAAAATAGAAGAGATATTAGAGGGTGTGGAATTATGGTGTGTGTCAACATTGTTATTCTCTTGTGCTAAGAAACTCTCATAGCTAGGAAAAAGATTGGAAGGATGACTAGGAGTTTCATGGGTACCAATGATTGGACTTTTTTGTTCAAATAAGTCTTCCCAAATGGTAGGGGCATCAGGAAAGGGAGGAATAAGATTCTAATGATTCTCAATGAGGATATCTTCTAACACCAAACTATCTTCTTCATGTCATAGAAGATATTAGGAGAAGAAAAGGTTTGATTGTCATGATTATCTACACTTACATCTGCATGTCTTAGAATGTCTTCTTGAGTGGGAGAGGTTGGATTTTCATAGCTCTCAATAATATATCCTCCAAAATTGTATCCTTATGCACTAAAGCATTGTCACAAGTAGGGGAGGTGTTGGGAGTAGTGGCCATGATCTCAAGTTTGTCTTTCCAAGGGGGAGGAGGAGGAAGACAAGCAATAATTTCATGATCTTCAATGATTGTGTCTTCTTTCATCAATATACCTTCATCACCAATGGAAGAGATATCGGGAGAACAAGTATGATTATCGTGAATATCGATGCTTGCATCCTCTTGTGTCAAACATTTAGTGGATGATCTAGGAGAGATGAAGTCTTTAAGGGCTTCATCTAACATGTCTAAGTCATCACTACTAAAGGGCTTGGATGTTATGCTTTTTCTAGATTGAATCATCTTTTGAATTGGGTTGTTTGATGTTTTTAGTTTTTTAATTTTGTTTTCTAATGAATTTGATCTAAATGAACTAGGAACTAATGCTGAAAATGAAAATTGTAAAAATCTAATGCTATCCATAATTGCCATGAATGTAAACAATGCTTATTTCTAATGATTTAAATGTAATAGAATCTATGCAAACTTAAAATGCAACATAAAGACATATAATGAAATGAAATCTTTTAGATTTCAAACAAGGTAATTTATTGATTACACTATGCAATGATCTGAAAATGAAATGTTGTGAATGCAAATTTGAAATTAAACAATCCATAAAATGAGCCATTTTAAGCTAGATCTAATGAAATGCATCTAACAGAAAGTCAACCCAGTGAAAAAACTAACCAAAGGCAGAAAAAAAAATCTTAAAAACAAGGTTTTCAGTGTTGTAAAAGGTAGTTTCAGATGTGTACAGGGACTGATTCGCCCAAGGTGACGAATGAGTCCCAGTAGGGGTTTTTCTCAAAAAAATTAGGAATTTTCAATGGATTTTGATGATTTTTATGGTGTATGATGTGTATCCTAACTACAAGTGCAATTTTTAGATGATTTTCAATGATTTGAGATGCAAAAAGGCAACCTATATGCACTTTCACTAATGCAAAAAAATTGAAACCCTAGAATGCAAATTAAACAATGCAAAATGCAATGCAATGTTATTGTAAGTTATTCCTAGGATGATGATGGACTCCAAATAAGAAAAGAATGTATTATAAATATGGGTTCACCAAAATGTAGCATAGAATTTTGGCATCTAAGGTCTTTCTAGCACTCTTAGGGTTTTTCACCTAGAAGAAGAAAGATGGGCCAAAATGCAATGTTACACTCAAAATCAATGCATTATGGATGGGATGTGGATAAAATATACCTAGATGAAATGTTTGAATGCAAGAAACTAATAAAATTAATTGATTAATGAATGGAAGCTAAAGAAGTATAACTTGATTGAAAACACATTGTGTAATGCAAGAACACCTAGAAATGAATGCAAATTACAACAGTTCTTGAGGAAACTATAAGTGTGCACCTAGAATATGGATGGAGACCAGAAATAGCTTCTGGAATGTTGTTGATGCTTATTTTTAGGCCTAGTGGGACTCATTCACCATTCTAGGTGAATTAGTCCCAGTTCTGCAAAACTATTTTGGAACCCGTTTCAGACAAAAGGGTATCTAAAAATGTAGAAAACCCAAAACTGACCTAGAAGTGGGACTCATTCGCCACTGATGGAGAATGAGTCCACTTTTGAATTTTTGAATATTCAAAGGTGGAATCTGAAGCTTTCGGTCTACACTTTCTACTTCTCCAGGTGTTCAGTTTTGAAACTATTACATTTGGGACTAAAAGTCAATTTTTGTTGATATATTGCCTTAAAAAATAAAGAGAAGACCTAAAAAACTTTGCAACTTTATTATTAATGATTTTCAATCTTCCAAAATTCCTAAATCTACAAACACACAAGAAGAGAAGAAGAAATGTTAGATGTTAGGGCATGGGGGTTTGCCTTGGTCAAACCCCGTTTGAGTAATTAAATCGAAATGATGAAATAAGATAATGAAACATGAAATATTAAATAATGCAATTAGAAACTTTCCATGATGAAGGATCTTGAGTTGCTACAACAATGGATAAATAATCTTTCTCTTGAATGCCTTAGAAAGCTATCTTGATGAAGTTTACAATGCTAAAACCCTAGCTTGCTTGACTTGATAATATGGATGAATGATGAATGATGGATGAATTATGAATTAGGTGAATGAATTAGGGTTGAAGGTATCCTTTTATAGAAAAGAGTTAAGAATAAGAATCATGATCAAGGGCCAAGATTAAATTAGAAAATAACTTAATCAAGGGTGGAGGTTAATTGAGAGAAGAAAGACATGGACAAATAAAGACTTGAGGTGGAAGATAAGATTGGCACAAAAAAGAGGTGGTAAGAGAAATTAAATAATAAAGATTATTTAATTTAAGTTGCCAACATAGGAGAAATAAATAAAGTATTAATTTTATTTATTTAAAAAGAAAGGTGAGAACAAATAATTAAATAATTAAAAACAATTACTTAATTATAGAGGAAAGGTGGAGTGTTAAACATTAAATAATTAAAAACAATTATTTAATGGACAGATAAGGGATAAATAAATAATTAAAATAATTATTTGATTGGGGAGATAAAGAAAGGATAAATAATTAAATAAATATAACACTTATTTAATTATAGAGAGAAAAGGCTAATGAATAATTAAATAATTGAAATAATTATTTAATTATAGAAGAAGAGGAAAAAGCTAACTTTTGAATTAAAATAATATTTAATTCAAAAGTAGGGAGGAAAGGGCCATTACACTTAGATGATTAATAAAAGTTTAGAAAAGTGTGAAAGTCATTTACAACACTTCACAACACCTTTACACGACATCATTAAATGCATTTTATTCATTTTGCAAGGGTCCAAGACCTAATGTGGATGTGAAAAAAAAACTTCACAATACTAAACCAAGGCACCATTAAATCCAAATTAGCATCAATTATAACCAAATCAAGCAAGTTTCCTTTTTTCTACGGTACAACAAGATGAAAAAATGCAACCTACATGATACTTTTACTAATGCAAAATTTAGAAACCCTAGTGCGAAGGTAATGTAAACTAGATCTAGGATGATGATTCACTCCAAATTAGAAAATGAAATATTCTTAATGCATGTTCACCAAAATGTAAGATAGAAAAATTCCGTTGCACTTATGATTTAGGACATAGCACAACAATCTTCTATACTCCACATTCAAGGAAACCCTAGAGATCTCAATCCAATGAAGAAGGGGCAAAGAGATCTTGCAATAGGGTTGTGCTAGGGTCTTATTATGAATTAATGAGGGATTCACCACCAATCTAGGGATTGGAAAGACTAATGAAATGCAAGATCTAATGTTTAAACCTAGTGATGTAAGAAACTTGAATGAATGACCTAGCAATGCATATAAATCAGAATAGAAGGTTGTAAAATCATAAGTGTACACCTAGAAACTTGTAGAGGCTTGAATGAGGAATTGAAATGTTTAAAACACTAATTTTTATGCTAAATTGGACTCATACACTAGTCTGCACGATTTAGTCCCAAACTGGGTTTTTCACACCAAAACTGTAATATGATAGTTCTTATTCTAAATCTCCAGAAACCATGAAAATTAACTATATTGGGACTTATACACCCAAGGTGGCATATCACTCCTAGTGTGACTTTTCATAGGATTAAGATTTGATTCTTCTCTCTAATTTCTTCGCTTCTTGACATACTTTGTTTCTGATCTAAAACCTTGATTTCAGACCTGTAGATGACTTTTTGTGAGGATAGCAACCTTGCAAATGAGGGAAAAACTCCAACAACTTCCTTCAAGCTTTTAACCTAATCTTCAAATATCCTTCAAGCTCCAAGACACCTAGATCTAAAATCGTACATGTAGAGAGAGGAAAATTTGTTGGTTTTTTAGTAAATGGGGGTTTGCCTAGGTCAAACCCCTTTTAGGTAATTAAACCAAATGATGAGACAATGAAATAAGCACATGAAACATGAAACATGGAACATGAAACATGAAAAGTGATACCTTTAATGATGTTTTGTAAATATGCAATCTAATCATGAAGTGGCCATGAAGGATGTAGATCTAGATATTGAAATAAGTGTAGAACAATGCTTATCCTTGGATCTTGAATGAAACATCGCAATACTAGCTCGACAAGATGCTTAATGCTTGATAACCTTCACATGATGATGCATCTTGAATTCTTGTAACAATTGATGAAGAATTTTTCCCTTGAATTCCCTAAAAGTGATGTTGTAAACTCTCTTGATGCTCTTGTGAAGTCTTGGAATGCTTAACTCTTGATTGCTTGACTTGATATCATGAAGGATTAATGAAATAATGATTTGAGACCTTGTTGATTGGTGGAAATTGGATATATGAATATCTCTCTTTCTTCAAAAAATCACTCAATAATGTCCTAGGAGTCCCAATAGGATTGACTAACAACCTCTTAAGGTGAGTCAATTCATAATGAGGATGACCTAGAAGGGGGTTATTACAGCTATAAATGGGTTCACCACCAAAAATATTCTTGGAAAATACAAACATTCAACCTACAAACCCTAGTTATGCAAGCTAAATGAAGAGTGCAAATAATGAAATTATGCAACATCAAGGTAGGATGTGTGTACCTAGGAAGTCTGGAGATATTGTGAGGATTCTAGAAATGTAAAGAAGCTTCCAAAAAGTGCTATGGAGAACTAAGACACCCAAGATGGCATAATAGTCCCACTACTATTTTTTGGGGTAGATGTGGAGTCTTCAGAAGTCAGAACCAGATTTAAAGGAATCTCTAAAAAATATGCTTAGGAGGACTAATACGCCCAAGGTGGCGTATTAGTCTCATTCTTAATTTCTAAAAATCTTTGAATGTGATCCTGAGCTCCAAGTTCTCCAGTTACTTCTCTTTCGATCTTGGGTTTTGAAACTTTTGAATTCAGCATGTCGGTGAGTTTCCGTGAAGATGACAACTTTGTAATGCAAATTTGCAACTTTTACAACTTTGCACTCCAAATGATCTTCAAAACTTCAACCTAGATCTGCAATCACAAATATGCAAGAGGGGAACAAATTTTTGCTTGTTATTGAATGGGGGTTTTCCTTGGTCAAACCCCTTGTTGGTAATTAAACCTTGAAATGAAATAGAAATAATGAAGGAAATGGTGAATGAACAACATACAATGCTACAACTCACCAAACCCTTATAAATTCTGCAAACTTGTCTGCAATGGTTGCAATGGATATGGATCTTGAATCAAAGGAATTCTCTTGAAATATATTGCTTTGAATTTCTTGCTTGAATTAAAACCCTACATCACAAATGTTAGCACAATAACACACATGATGCAGGAAGCTCTTTGATCTGATGCTTGAATCTTGATAATGGCTCCAAATGCATGATAAATCTATTCTTGAATTCTCTTGTGATCTCAATTTGATATTATGAATTCTCTCACAAAAGACTTGGATTGAAATGAATGAATGAACCTTATATTTATACTTACCTATGCTTAATATCCCAAAATTACATCACACCAAGCCGACATATGAATTCATTAAATAAATGAGGATAAATCCCACTAGAATTTGAAATTAAATCTCAAAAATAACTCAAGGAGGACTAAGACACCCTATGTGGAATCTTAGTCCCAAGCTATGAAACTTGGGGCACAAACACCAACAAAGGGCCTAATTAAGATACCTCAAAATTAGGGTCTCGAGACCTTTGGGGGACAAAGATGCTCTAGGCAGTGTTTTAGTCTTGACCCAAAAATCAAGGACACACAGATGGATTCATTAAATTATCATTTATGCATTGGAGAATGTCGGGATTAGCTAGAAAAAGATATAATTTATAGGGCTTGTGGATGCAAAATAGGACCAATTGATCCATAAAGAAGCAAAAATAAAGAAAGGCGGGCCCAATCAAGTGTGAATATGAAAAGGTATGCATTTTACTACACTACATTTAGCCCCCACATTAGTGAGAGGATGTAATTAATTAAAACTCACACTAAAGTAACCAACCACACAATCAAGATGGGTTCAAATGTACAAATGCTAGTAAGATAGGATGACAATAATCAAGAGGGTTTCCAGGCCTCCAGGATCAAGATCCTATGGAAAACCAACATAGGCACAAAGGAACATGCTTATGGATGATATATGAAGCCATAACCAGATCGCAAACATACACCATCAAAGAGAAGAAAAGGAAAAAGAAAGAGGAAAACTGCACCGAATCAAGCTTCAACTATCTGTCGAACACAGTGGACTGGGTCTAGGTTGTTTGTCCAAAAAGGTTTACAAGTGGAACGTGTTGTCCACTTTGCAAACAAAACACATGCTCACAAGGGCTAGTGAAGCTAGGTGTCCACTAGGTGAGCCCTCTAGGTGAGCCCTAGGGGACCATATCAAAGCCATACCTCCATGAATTTAATAAGGTACAAAAATGCATGCTCACAAGGGCTAGTGAAGCTAGGTGTTCACTAGGTGATCCCCAAGGGACCGTATCAAATCCATACCTCCATGAATTTAATAAGGTACAAAATGCATGTTCACAAGGGCTAGTGAAGCTAAGTGTTCACTAGGTGAGCCTTGGGAAGTCCATATCAAAGCCATACCTCCATGAATTTAATAAGGAAAAGAGGAAAAATGCAATAAGAAAGAGGAATGTTCAAAGGGATTTTTGTGAAGTCTTACTCTTAGGGGACATCATTCCTAATGTCTCCAAGAGAGGACCGATAAAAGGATAAAATATTCACCACTTAAGGGATACAGTGCATCACATCACCACTAAGTGGAATATAATATGCTAAGATAGATCACATTCTTGAAGGACATTACTCCCAATGTCACCACAAAGAGGAAAAAACATCGCGTGAAATAAGAAAATAACATCAAAGAACATGACAAGGAAAAAAATGTAAGTGAAATCATGCCAAAATAATGCCAATGTATGCCCCCACTTTAAATAAATTACTAACACCATATTGTGAAAAATTACTTTAAAGTATCTAAAAGATAGAAAAGGAAAAGAGGGTTTCCTCCCATAACACATAAGGGATCTATGGATTTGGGGTCAGTATTTTTCTTTGCTGCAATATAATATTAGAGAGCTTGGAATTGTCATCATTCCCCAAATACTCATTGAAATGGAAGAATGACACAAAGAGAGTGAAAGAAAGGAAAAATAAATCCTTTTGGGTCAACATGGAAGAGGCGTAGGGTGTCTTGACGCCTTGTGTCATCCCCAAAAGGAAAACATAGGATAGAAAAGGAAATGAAAGGAAAATAAAAGATCATGAAAAAGATTTTGGGTCAACATGGAAGAGACATAGGGTGTCTCAATGCCTTGCATCATCCCCAAAAGGAAGAAACAAGACAAAAGCTAAAAGAAAGCAAAGATAAAAGATCAAGGAAAGGGAAAAAGTATATGACATATAGAAGAATGAAGGTACAAATAGAGGAATGCACATAGAGAGAGAAACACAAAATATAACAACACGGGGGATCACATTACACACATGCAAGAAAACAAAAAAAAGAAATTGAAAAGGAAAGAAAAAGAAAAGATAAAAGACTAGTAAAGCACATGCGAGTCAACCATCCAATAGGTTATCCGCATCCCAATCTTGTTCAGTATATGCAAAATTTAGATCACTAGCAAGAGGGACAACATCAAGTGTTGTACTATGAGAATCACCAAGTTCAACACATGATGAACTGCTTGATTTAGGAGGATCACCATGGTTGTTGTTGTTTAAGATAATGGATGAGGAAAATAAAAAATTCAACTCATTATGCACTTCCTCATTGATTTTAGTTATTTCCTCATTATCATCAAAGTTAATTACAATAGGAGGATGAATGATAATATCCATAGAAGTTGCTAGTCCTTGTGTTGGAGACGTACAATCTGTTTGTTCAGGTAATGTAGGAGGCTCATCATTTATTGGTTTTTTCAAGTCCAGATTGTGATTTTCAATGTTTTTCTCATCACTCATATTTCGAGCAATAGCACAATGCCTACGCCTAAACTCTCTAGCATTGTGGTTTCTTTTATTACGGTTTTCAAGTTGTGTTTGTGTAGGAGAGGGTTTTTCAACCATCGGTTCCTTTTCTTCTTGTGATGGAAGAATGGAAGAAACCATGCAAGGTTGTTGAACCACTTTCTCTTTGGCTTTATAAATTTACTTTGGAGGTGGATTAGGACTTGTTTGGTTTTCTCTAGGTCTCTTGTGGGAAATAGGTAATGGAGTTTTCATGGATGGGTCTTGGTTTGATGGAGGGACTTTAATTTTAGCATTGTTTTCTTTAGGTGGTGGAGGTTCAAGCATGGGTGGAGGTTCGTTCATGGGTGGAGGAAAGTTTTCAAGGGATAGCTTGGCTATGCATTTTGCTTTGAATTTTTGGTAGTATAAGGAAAGGAAGTATTCACGGGTCTTATAGTTTTCATAAGTTCAGGCCAAAAATAATCTAAGGATAAATTTCCATAGGAAGACGGCGTTGGAAAAAAAAGGACAAACAACTGAGAGGGGGGGTGAATCAGTTGTCACATAATATTTAAACTTTTCGGATTTACCTCAACTTAATTTCAGATTTGACGAAAGAACAATAAACCATAAACAATCAGCACATCAGAAACATGGTGAACACCAAGATTTTTACATGGAAATCCTATTAGGGGAAAACCTACGGTGGATGTCATTCCACAATATTATACTCTATTAAAAGTATAAGAAAAATAATGGCAATGCACATGCATTCAGGCACACTGCCTAGAGAAGACACACTGTCTTATAGAAATTTAGATTAGATCCACAAGGTATGAACTGAGAAAATAGCTTCTACAAAAGCCTGATTATAGTTCTAGTTAAGCACAGAAACACTCCTTCACACTTCGCTAAAATTTCTTCACACTCTACTCTCTAATCGAATGATTAGAACACTATTCACACATCTGCACTTTCTTTGGACTATATTCACACTTATGCACACTTCACTTCACTCAAACAATCATTCTTATATATCCGCAACATGTATTTACATCAACAACTCTGTCAGCCAAAAGAAATATGAAAATATAAAACATACATACAATGTCGGCCCAAATTTACAAATAAATTTTCAATGCGAATCAAACACCATCAGCCAATATTATGCTGTGACCCAAAATAACATCCTCGAGCATTCCAAACATTCAAATTTTAATCTTCAAGGATCCACAAAACACAACAACCACCATGTAAGACAAGAACACAAAAAATCGAGCACACAAGAGAAAGATCACTGACCACGAGCACACTAATCAACATAGACGTGCAACAAAGATAAAGCACAACCTAGAAGCATCCATGAGCATCAAGAACCAATAGAGAAACAATCGTAGCGACTGAGATTACTAGAATCACTCCAACTTCAATCAGGAACACGAACTTAAGCCACAAAAATACTATCAAAACACAAATCTTCATTACTTGAACAAATCTTCACACGAACCTTTAAAAATTTTGATGGATCAACTAGATACACTCAACAATAAACCATTTAATCCACAATGAATGATCTTCGACGTATTCAACAAGACACCTTCATGACCTTACTAGGAACCTACAACACTTTCTTTAACAATTTTCTCAATATCCTCGACATATACAACCTTCAATACCTCAATGCTAATAGTGTTGACATTAATGAAAACCACATATCAGTAACACAACCACAAAATCCAACAATCTCCTCCTTTGGCATTGATGACAACACATGATGTGAAAAATACCATCAACGCAACTCTCAATCAATATTTACTTAGATTTTGACTCTTCTCCACAACAACTCTTCCACATGATCTCTTTCCCATAGGGCTCTTGTTCTCAGTAGTTTTTCACATTGCACTTCTCCCCCTTTGACATCAATGGCAAAGATAATCATTATCTTTCCACATACAAGCTCTGAACCACATATTTGCACATCTGACTACTCCCCCTTAATAGCAACCTTGGAAACATCAATTCGGATCAGAATATGATCATGAAATGCACGGATTGATGTAATACAATGCATCTCTAGTTCATATCAGGAGGTGTAATCACCCCTAGCATCCCTCTGAGATACTCAAAAGTTTCTTTTGGCAATGACTTGGTGAATATTTCTATAATCTGCTATGTGGTAGGTACATAATCTAGTTTGTCTTCTTTCTCACTCACTTTCTCCCTCAAGAAATGAAACTTGATTGAAATATGTTTGGTCTTAGAGTGTAGCACCAGATTCTTTGAAATGTATATTGCACTCGAGTTGTCACGGTATATAACAATAGGCTCATCATACACTACTCTGATATCTATCAGCATCTATTTTATCCACAACAGTTGAGTACAATTATTTGTAGCAGCAATATATTCTGCCTCAGTAGTAGATAGGGAAATGGAATTTTGTTTTTTACTCAACAAAGACACTAGCTTCTTCCCTAGGAAGAAGGAACCACCACTAGTGCTTTTCATGTCATCTAAATCTCCTACCCAATCCACATCAGTATAGGCACTCAAAGTAAGATCATCATCTTTAGGATACCAAAGCCCAAAGTTAACTGTTCCTTTTCAGATACCTGGAAATTCTCTTTATAGCAGTCACATGAGATTCTTTTAGATTAGATCGATATCTAGCAACCATACACACAACATTCATTATGTATGGTCTAGTTTGAGTTAAGTAGAGCAATCCACCAATCATTGACCTGTATCTTGTTTGATTTTCCTTGGGAGAATCATCATTCTATGTTAATTTGCATCTGGTTACCATGGGTGTACCAATAGGCTTTGAGTCATCCATACCAAACTTCTTCAACAACTCTCTCACATATTTGGATTGTGATATGAAAATCCCATTGTCTAACTGGGTGAATTGCAATCCCAAAAAGAACTTCATCTCTCCAATCATACTCATTTCAAATTCACTCTTCATTTCATCAAAAAACTTCATGCATAGATCATCATCTCCTCCAAAACTAATGTCATCAACAAAGAATTCAATAATCAAATATTTATCATTATCCAACTTAAAATGAAAGTTTTTGTCAATAGTACCTTTATTAAATCCAAGGTTTAGTAAGTATTTATCCAATCTAGCATACCAAGCTCTAGGGGCTTGCTTGAGTCCATACAGAGCTTTCTTCAATTGGAAAACCATGTCTTCCTTGTTAGTCAATTGAAATCCATCCAGTTGTTCAACATATACCTCTTCTTCTAGTTCACCATTCAAAAAAGTTGACTTCACATCCATTTCATAGACTTTATAGTTCTTATATGTAGCATAAGCAAGAAACAATCTTATAGCTTCAATTCTAGAAATAGGGGTAAAAGTTTCTTCAAAATCAATACCTTCCATTTGTGAATACCCTTTACATACCAATCTTGCTTTATTTTGGACCACTTCACCTTGTTCATTCAACTTATTCTAAAAGACCCATTTGGTACCAATCACACTTTTATCTTTAGGTCTAGGAACAAGAATCCATGTATCATTCTTTTCAATCTACAATAGTTCTTCCTTCATAGCTTCCATCTAGTGTTCATCATTACATGCTTCATTGAAATTGTTAGGTTTAGTCTTGGAAATTAGATAATACTCTTCTACAATCCTTCTTCTAGTTTGCACACCTTTATTCTTATATCCTGTAATCTGATTTTCAGAATGATTCAACCTTACATACCTCGGAACTTTAGGATTTTATCGCACTTATGTTTCTTCTTGTCTTTCTTTTGCACTTCCACTTGTTTCTCCTTCTTTAATTTCTTGATTTACTAGAACAATTTGAATTTGATTGTGTATGAGCATTCTTCCCTTGGTTTGTACTATCCTACTGGTCATTTGAATCATATCCACAGTATCTAGATGATCTAGCAGAGTCCTCATCAACTCTGGCATTTGCACTTTCAACCATTTTCCTCAATCTTTTATTAAAGCACTAGTAGGCCTTTCTTTTAGTAGAGTAACCTAGAAAGATTCCTTCATCGCTCCTTGCACCAAACTTTCCTATGTCCTCATCTCTCTTGATGTAACACTTGCTTCCAAAGATATTGAAATATTTAATAGTAGGATTATAGGCAAACCATAGCTCAAAAGGAGTCTTACTAGAGATACCATTGAAATTTACTCGGTTTAGAGTGTACATAATAGTTTTTATAGCTTCTCTCCAATAGATGTGAGGCACATTTCCTTCTATCATCATTGTTCTAGTAACATCCAAAAATTTTCTATTCTTTTGCTCTACGACTCCATTTTGTTGAGGGGTTCATGGAGCAGATAACTATCTTCTGATTCCATGCTCTTCATAGAAAGAATTGAACTCACCACCTCTATCTGACCTTAGACATTTTATCTTTAGACCTGTCTCATTCTCTACCATATCTTTGAAACTTTTGAAATTCTCTAGTGCTTCACATTTTTCTCTTAGGAAAGCAACCCATATCATCTTGGAGTAATCATCAATAAGTAGCATAAAGTACCTTTCTCCTTGTAGACTTTTGACTTTGGAGGGACCACACAAATCAGTATGTACCAACTCCATTGCTCCATTAGAATGATGTTATTTTATCTGAAAGGAAACTCTATTTTGTTTTCCCATTTGTCATTCCTTTCATATTGTGTTAGTACGCTTCACTAGCTTAGGTAAATCTCTTACTTCTTGAGTGGTGCTTACCTTGACAATGTTATCAAAATTCATGACACAACCTTCTATGCCATAACCAACTTTCATATACTTGAGAAATTAAACAACTTCCACTAACAACATTTAGGTGAAAGATATTACCTTTTGTTTGTGTACCTGATGCAATTAAATTTCTAGAGCTTCCAAGTATCCTGCATCTTCCAGTTTTAAACTGAAGATCATAACCCTTATCCACCATTTTTCCAACACTCAATAGGTTATGCTTCAAGCCTTCGAAATAAAGGACATCATCAGTGTTGTGCTTACTGCTAAGACAAATAGATCCTCTGCCACAAATAACACCAGAATTATTATCTCCAAATCTTACAACCCCATCGTCATATTTCTCTAGACTTACAAATTTCTTTTGTCACCAATCATATGATGTGAGCATCCACTGTCAATAACCCTCTCATCTTTTTTCTTCAATTCGGGCTGCAAGAGCTTTCTAAACTTTAGCAGATTCAATAGCCACTAGATAAATTTCCTTGATAGCAATGAAAACCCATTCATCTTCATTAGTCACACCTTCTTCAACAAAATAACATTTCTTTTGAAATTTTGGTTTGTATTTCTTAGACCTAGGAACTCTTTTAGGACACCTTGAAGAAAAATGACCTATCTTATTGCAAGAGAAACATTTAATAGATAACTTTCCTTTATACTTACCTTGTCCTTTGCCTTTTTCCTTCACAATCAATGCTTCCAGTTCTTCTACCTCTCTTTATTCTCAAGTTGTTTCATCTCTTCCTCACACTTGAATGTCTTTTTAGAACTTTCTCCCAAATCATATCTTTTCTTGTTTCTTCCAGATATAGTGGCCTTAAATACAAATTCAGTCTTAGGGGTAGAATCACCAAATTCACTCAACTCAAATGCAACAAGCTTACCAATCAACACATATCTTGTTATAGTTGTTACTGTTCTGAGCTCTTCAATAGCATGAGCCTTAGATTTGTAGGAGGGAGGAAATTATCTGAGCAATTTAGCTACAATTTATTCTTCATCAAGGGTACCACCGAAACATCTAATACCCATCACAAGTTCATTTACTCTTTGCATAAAAGAAGAAATATTTTCCTCTTCACCCATCTTCAAAGTTTCATACTTTCCTTTCACACTTGTTAGCTTAGCAACCTTCACAAGTGCATCTCCTTCATACAAAGTATCCAACTTCTTCCAGATCTCATGAGATGTCTTCAGATCCATCACATTTGTCATTTTCAAATCTATCAAAGCACTCAAAAAAGCTTCAATAGCCCTAATTTTAGTCTCACCCTCTTTAACCTCATTAGGAGTGGAAGGACCATTTGGAGGAATAACATATCTATTCTTTACAATCTTCTAGAAGGGTTCACCAATACACCTCAAATAGCCCATTCCATTCTAGCTTTCCATAGGGTGTAGTTAGTTCCATCGAATCTAGGACTATCCTTCTTGTATGATGCCATCTCGGATCTGTTGGACTAATCTCCAACATCCCCCTTCAGGGTTCGTGACATGGCTTGACCACCTCCGATGGATCTGGGTAAGTCTAGTGTTTTTAGCGGGCATTGATGGGTCGATCTTTTGGCGCAACAACAAACATACCAACAATTGGTATTAGAGCCTTGGGTCATGGGTTCAAATCCCCTCAGATAATGTTGAGAGGGGTATTGTTGGACTACTCGCCAGCATCCCCCTTCGGGGTTCATGACATGGCTTAACCACCTCTAGTGGATCTAGGTAAGTCTAGTGTTTGTAGTAGGCATTGATGGGTTGATCTTTTGGTGCAACAACAAACATACCAATAGGATCACCTCAATCTTTTAAACTTCTTCAGAGGAACCTACTTTGATACAAAATTTTAGCAAAACAAGGAAAAACAACTAAGAGGGGGGTTTGAATCAGTTGTCATAGAATATTTAAACTTTTTAGATTGAACTTAACTTAATTTCAGACCTGATGAATGAAAAATAAGCCATAAACAATTAGCACATTAGAAACATAGAGAACTCTAAGATTTTTATGTGGAAACCCTATTAGGGGAAAAACCACAGTGGATGTCAGTCCACAATATTATACCTTGTTAAAAGTATAAGAAGAATAATGAGAATGCACATGCATTCAGGCACACTGCCTAGAGATCACTGCTCAAATACAAGAGGGCTCATTGCCCAAAGAAGACACACTATCTTAAAGAAATTTGGATTATATCCGTAGGGTATGAATTGAGAGAATAGCTTCTACAAAACCCTGATTATAGTTCCAGTTAAGCACATAAAAAATCCTTCGCACTTCGCTCAAATTTCTTCACACTTTGTTCTACAATCGAATGATTATAACACTATTCACACATCTACACTTTCCCTAGAATATATTTACACTTATGCACACTTCACTTCACTCAAACAATTGCTCTTATATATCTACAACATGGATTTACATAACAACTCCGCTAGCCAGAAGAAAAATTAACATATTAAACATACATACAATGTCGGCTCAAATTTGCAAATAAATTTTCAATGCAAATCAAACATCATTGGCCAATATTATGTTGTGACCCAAAACAACATCCTCGAGTGTTCCAAACATTCAAATTTTAATCTTCAAGGATCCACAACAGGCAACAACCACCATGTCGACCTAGAACACAAAAACTCAAACACACAATCTAGAAAAATCACCGACCACGAGCACACCGATCAATGTGGACGTGCAACAAAGATAGAGCATGATCTAGAAGAATCCACAAGCATCAAGAACCAAGAAAGAAACAAGTGCAGTGACTGAGATTACTAGAATCACTCCAACTTCAATCAGGAACATGAACTGAAACCACATAAACATTGTCAAAACACAGATCTTCATAACTTGAATAAATCTTCATGCGGACCTTTGAAACTTTATGCGGATCAACTAGATACACTCATAAATAAACTGTTTAATCCATAATGACTGATCTTCAGCGTACTGAGCAAGACAACTTTATGACCTTCATTTTTCCACTGGGAGCCTGCAACACTTTCTTTAACAATTTTCTCAATATCCTCGACATATATAGCCTTCAATACCTCAATCCTAATAGTGTTGACATCAATGACAATGACATATAAAAAACACAACCACAACATCCAACAGATGGGGATCTAAAGCCACTATGGTTCAATGTGAATATTTCATTTCTAACTGGAAACTTTAAGCACTTATAGACAACGGATGGGACTCCATTCATGGAGCGAAGCCATTTGTAGCCTAACTTCACATGAAATTGGTTTGAATTAGATATGATAGAGAATGATACATTTGATTTCTTCATTCCTACTTGTAAAGGGAGTGTGATCGAGCCCATAGTAGCACAAGCAAAACCATCATGCATTTTAATCCATGCTTTCGATTTAGCATATCTATTTTGAGTAAGTTCATGCACATAGAAAAGTTCTTCTGTGATCACATTCTCTCCACAAACGGGATCAATTAAAATCCCAAGAGTGGGCTTGTTATTGATTATGTCATCTATGTAAAGAGGAACATTAGGTGCATGTTTGATTGTTTCTTCTGAGGAGAAATTAATGTCAATGGTTTTGTATTTACGAGTCTTGATGTCAACCACTCCTATTATTGGGGTATGTGCAGGATCATGATGGGCCAAAAAGTGGCAATATGATGGGTATGTGGCTGATGAATTTTTTTTACCCAAAATTGATGAAACGAAAGGGGTTTTTAAACGAGATTCTCAGCTTTCCACCAATATAAATTATTCTTTACTTTGAATTTAATAAGTAATTATTATTCATTTTCTATTCAAATTATGAGTAAAGTTCTGATTGATAGACTGATTGAAAAACATATATAGCTTTCAAATGGTATCATGTTTTTTGAATCCAAAACATGCATCACATTCTATGCTTCACATACTATAGGATTAAAAAAATAAAAAAATAAATTTCATGAAGTTTTGACCAAGTTAAGGTGGTCAAACATACGAGTTTTTATATTTTTTTAAAACTTGTAATAAAAAATTCATAATTAATTTTTTACTTGGAAAAAATTACAAAAAAATATGCATCACATCAGGACATGAGTCTTCTACTTATATCTAAAATATTATTAAAAATATTATCATTTTATTGTGGTTAGGGTGGTCAGACAGACACTTACTTCTTATTTTTTCCCTGAAATTTAAGTACTACTGCATTGAAATTTCAAATTTTCACCAACTAGATTTTTAGTTTTTTTAAACAAACCCAGTAGTTTAGAAACTACATTCAATTTTCTACAGATTCTATTCTTACATATTTTTGAAATAATATAGATAACTTATTAAAAATTTTACGTTAAGTGGCCTAACTTTGATTTTTCTGATTTTTTTGCCACTTAAGGGCCTGTTTTTTCCATGATGATCCTGCACATACCCATTGTATCAATGTGACTTCATTAATTAGTATCCATAGGACTCTATTCATCATCATCCATAGGATTTTGTTCATGATTTCTCATATCCTCATCATTTGTTTCAACATTCATCACATCGGGCTTAGTTTCACTAGCCTTAATAAATGAAATAGTATGGTTGGGCATGGGATTGGTAAAGATTTGAAAGTTTTGGTTGGGATGAGCCACAAAATTATTACCTTTTTCATTTACACCTCCATTGGATATGATTAGAATCAATGAGGTCTTGCACAATATGTTTAAGATTCTTGTAATGTTTTGTATCATATCCCTTTCGTTGGTGATAATCACATTAGGCATTGTGTCTAAAGCTCGGAGGTAATGGCTTGCTAGGGTCAAGGGGTCAGATGGGAGGTAAGGTAAGTATGTTTTTTTTTAAGATTTGGGTCATAATGTTGTGAAGTGTGTCGGGTAAGGGAGTAAATTTCCTTTGCAGATCCCCAAAGATTTAAAGATTACTCTTCTTTATAGAAGCTACTTAGGTATCAACTGGTTGAGTAGGTTGAGAGGTGGAATTTAGTTGAAGGAAAATTTTATTTTTTCTTCTAAAAGGTTGATAAGTGTTTTGGTTTGAAGATTCAAACATTTTAGGATGGGTAGAGGTGGATTTTGGTTCACTGCTAGTTATGAAATTTTGATAGTCTCGAAGGGTAGTGCATAAATGCTTGAAGGAGGGGAATTTCTTCATGGTGAGCTTATCTCTGATCTTGCTTTGTAAATTTTCTACAAACATATTTTGAAGGTGGGAGTCAATAATCTTCACACTAATTTTGGAATAAAGCGATTGGTAGCATGAAATAAAGTCAGTGACTTTTTCACCCTCATTTTTCTTGCATCTCATCAAATCAGCTAATATCATTTCAGGGACCATGTGCACTTGGAAATGGTTAATAAAGGCCTCAACAAGTTCAAGATCAGTGACTTTTTCACCCTCATTTTTCTTGCATCTCATCAAATTAGCTAATGTCATTTTAGGGACCATGTGCACTTGGAAATGGTTAATAAAGGTATCAACAAGTTCATTGAATGAACGAATTGAGTTATTCGGTAATGCAAAAAACCAATCCAAGGGAATTCCTTTCAAGCATTGGGGAAAAATTTTAGCCAAAGGGTGATCCCACAATACTGGTTTACAATTTTTGGCCAAACTAGACACTGAATTGACTTTTTCTAACTAAATTTTCACTTTCAAGCACCTATAGTGGCTAAACCTTGAGAAATTTGCAGATGATGCAAACTAGTGATTTGTGAAATTTTGTCTATAGATTCTAAATATACTTTTTTCAATTTTTTTGGAATTAGATTGCACTTCTTTTTCCATCTCCTTTGAAAAAAAAAAAATTTCAGTAACACCATTTGTAAGGAGTGACACCGTATAACACATAATTTTTTTTCCATGAAGGATAGAATTCAAATTTTTTCGAATTTATATTTCTAACTACTATGTCTAGTGCTTCCAATTGGTTTCATAGTTTTTTATTGAATATTTTTTCCTTAATCAAGTTTTGAAGTCAAACCAATTACAATTCAAAAATAGGAAGACTGTATAACACAACTTTTTTTGTATGTATCATTTTTTTTTGTTGGATCAAGGACTTAAATATCTGGTGCACTAATATTTTTCAAAAAAATTGATAATCTTCTATTTTTCCACATGTACAGAACAAAGAGCTTGATTTTTAGTGAAAAAATACATTCACAAGAAATAAATAATAAATATAATAATTAAATTAAATTAATTTAAAATTATACTTTTTGGGAAGCTTATAATAAAGACTACATACTTACAAAAAATAAATTTTAAATGAATTCATTTGATCCACCAAAAGGTAAATCAAAAGTGGTTTTTTATCAGCATTTGATAGGTGTAAAGGAGACTTCATTATAGGTATGGTTTAAAATTGGCAGGGTTCTATCCAAGGGGGTTTGATCTAAGGTAGTTTGATCAAACCCTCTTCAATTGGAATTATTTAAATGGAAATTCTTAAGGCTTAAATCATTGTATTTTCTAAAAGTATGTGATTTTAACAAAAAATAGAATCTCCCAAAAATTGTAAACCAGCTTTATGGGATCACTACAAAATTTTCTCTTCAAGGATAAAGTCACTACACGAAGCAATAAAGGCATTAACATGATTAGCAGGATCTCCTTTTCCTCCATATTTCTCAAATCTAGGGATCTCTATACCTTGTGGCACCAAAGTTCTTAATATCTCTAAGGATAATGGGTTTCTCTTGACATAGTATGAAGGTCGAACATTTTGATTTTGATTTATGGTGGAAACTTGCCATTGAATGGATGAAAGACTTTGTAAGAGATTGTTAATGATAGGATCATTGCTTGTAGTGTGTGATGGAGATGAGTATGGTGGTGGTGTGTATGTGTTGGAAGGACCAGTGAAGGGATTGCTTATGGGAGGAGATATAATATTGGATGCCACATAGGTATAAGGAGCACTAGTGTAAATGTTTGAGGTAGGAAGGATGCTACTATTTGGTTGCATTGTTGTGGCCATTTGAGGATTGGTATAGGTGGGAATTGAGGTTATGGTTAAAGAGGGAGGAGTTTGAATTCCTCCTTGGTTTTGCATGTTGTTTGAATCTTGAGCGCCATTAGTGGTGGAAGGAAGATGTTGTCCAAAGATTTGAGCCTTGTTATGCACAACTTCCAATCCCTCATCACTTTCCATCATGTGTTGAAGGTTATCTATGGTAGGTATAATAGTATTGGAAATGTTTTCATTACTCAGGCTATCTTGTAAATGAGCTAAGTCTTCATGCATTTTCATTATGTTTTCTTAAGGAATAGGATCAACCATTGTTTGAACACTTGACACAACACTTGTAGGTAAGGTAGGAATAGAAAAAGAGGTTTCAAAGGTATGGTCCATACCTAGTGAACTAATGCCAACAATAGAAGTAAGAGAGCTTGATAACCCAAGATTCACAATGAGTGTTTTATCATGGGATTCCATGAGTCTCGCACTTCATCTAACCATAGTATTAGTAGTAGGACATCAAGTACTACAACTCATACAAGGAATAAACCATAAAAATTGTAGTGGACACAATATCATATGTTTGCAATTACACTTGAAATGAAAGAAATTGGAATAACAAAAAATATGGAAACTAAAATAGAAAACTGAAGGCAGCCCACAAAAACACAGAAAAGTAATTTCAAATCCTAAAAACTAGAGAGTCAAAGTCAATAGGGACTAAGATTCTAGGAAGAGTGTCTTGGTCCTCCTACTGAGAATCTAAAGTTCTAAGGACTGAAACAAACAACAAACAATAGAGAGAGACTTCTGAAGCAAAAATCCTGAGAGGAACTAAGACACCAGGTGATAGAGCCCTCAAAATTCTTGATATTTTGAGACCTTTTTGTGCTTGGTACTAGCATGTCACATGTCACCCACTGGTATGGGTTTAAGGTTTTACTTAGGTAATCTAGTTTCCTAATTAATCCATCTACAAGCCTTTGGCATTTTATTTTTGTGTTGTCTGATTTTCTCAGTTGTCGATGACATAAGTTGTATTCTGAGCCATAGTTATGCATTCCTTACTGGACCCCTTCGCTTAGGTTATTCGGTCATCTCCTATTGAAAAGCATTTTAATTTTTCCAAAATCAGGTTCTAATATTTGGCTCATAAATGACTTAAGTTTAAGTCATCGATCTCTAAGGGTAAATCCTCTTTGGCCTAGTCAAGGACTTCTTTTATGAATAACTTCATTGATTTTATAGGTTTGAAGATCACAAGATTGTGGGATTCAATCTGAGCAGCTCCCCGCTGGCTAACACATTCTAAGTAATCACAGTTTATTTATAGTGAGGTTAGCAAAATTTTGACATGTGTTCAATCAGGCAAGTGGGTCCAGTTGTGTTTCATTCCAACACTCGAGTTTTTAAGATCAATGGTGATGGTTGAAAGATGAAAGATGAAAGCCATCATCCCTCGCTAGCTCACAGAAAAAATACATAGGCTCGTTAAAAGCAGCGAGACCCGTGAGAAGCTACCATGTACACTTTACGACTACTAGTGAGTGAAACCCACAAATGAGTTAAGAAGGTCTAGTTGGAAAGTTTCTATTGGCCATTTGTCTAGGCTGGAGTAATAATGTAAATTCAAATTCCATTGACTCAATCTAAGTCGTTCAAGAAGGCCATCTCAGCTGAAAATCGATGATGCACATTCAAAGCTGCGAAGTAGACCTGTTACAATTATTTCACTTCATGTGAGTTGGAAATAATGATAGAGGTGAGCTAAAAATCTATTCAATTCCCTTCAAAAAATTTGTCTACAACCAATTCTTGCCAATTTGGGATTTGAAGACATGTTTGGGGAAATACGAAGGATTGAAAGAACCAAATCACAAAAGTCATTCTAGTTGGCATTAGGGTTTATCACAATTGAAAGTTGTAAGTATGACAAACATAGTTTTATGCTTTTTCAGTTTTTTGAATTAGGGATTGCTTTCAATTTTATTTCAGACGAATGTGTTTATTGCTTTTCTTTTATTGTTTCGAATTAGGGTTAATTCTTCTTTTAAAAGGCCATAACCTTGTGAAGTCTTCTCAAATTAGCATTCGTTTTGAGTCATAGGTCGCAATTAGGAAGTTGATAGTTGAAATTATTCCTGTTAAAACCCTAGTATACATAAAACCCATGGCTCCCAAAGTATAGATTGCCACCTCTTTCACCTAGTCTAGGTCATTCTCCTAAGATGTAATTGACTTGCTTCACCCATCTACGAGTAAAAAATCATAAGGAAAGGTCTTGTTTAATGGCCCTACTATGAGAGAGGGAGTGATAGATAAAGCTTGTTTCATAAAGGATGTTGAGGCAACCTACACTAGATAGCAGTTGTTTCAACATTCGTTCGGAAACAGTAACCTTGGAGCTCCTCTAAGTAATCCTTGGAGGTTGGATATGAGAAAGGTAATTGTTCCCAATGTATATATGGATGTTGATCTTTTGAAGGATATCGAATCAAAGAATAACCTAGTTTCCAGGGTGGTTAGGACATTCAATGGGGTATATATGGTAAGAATAACCAGGAAAGAAATTGAAGAAATTTTTGACTTGCATGAGTGGAGTTCGGATATTGTCCCTTTGGACATGGATGATATTAGAAAAGACTACAACAATACCAAGGTGTTCATTAGAACATAGATTTTTCCTTTGCATACTGTAATTATTGGCATTGGGAAACACAAGAAGTGGATTAAAGTTGATGACAAGGAGCTCAAGCCTTTCCCAATGAGCTATTTTGCCAGTTATTTCAGAAAAAAACTATGTATTACCTATACCAAATCATTGGTTCTACCCCACCTGACACTTTATAGAAATAATACAATTATCTGGCCACACATTTGCAACACCCACCATATAGCATTGTCTATGATTATGGTACCTATTTGGTAGAACATATCCACAAAGGCCTAGTTGAGCTAAAGGAAGGAAACCAGTGGGTAAACTTCTGATGGTATTTTCTATTCATGCATATGTTTTTGCATAGGTGACAAAATATTTTTGAAAAGGATATCACTCTGAGAAGAAAGGAGGAAGGTGTTGACTTTCATATTCAGTGTTGGACTCAAATTTTGGATAAATATGACAAGAAATGCAATTTTGTAATGTTTCAAAATGCTTTTGCATCCAAGATAAGGACATATTTGATATTTGAATTGCCAAGAATTCCCAGATAAATTCATGAGTTCTTGAGACCCATGGAGATGAGACCTAACTTGAATTTGAGTCATAATTAGCGAGACTTGATTTCATATCCTGATAAGATAATTTTTAGGGTATATGGCAATGGTCTAGACCCATATGTCTTTCCAAGGGATGTGCCTTTGAGGATAGGATTCCTCAAAATCATGAGGCAACTAAGAGCTTCACAAATAGTGCATCTACCTGATACAACAAGGAAAGGATCATTCTTTCTAGAGTGGACAACGTTTTTTTATTATATTTTGGTAAAGGGGCTGTGGAAGCAAATGGTACATATGTTGGCACCTCACAAGTTGATGACTATACACTTGAGGAATCATGATCTTGAATGCTTCATTAGTAAGTTAAAATCATAAAAGTAAATGGGTAATTTTGTACATGTTTTTAGCCCTAAAGAACAAGATGAAAGGAAGGCTAAATACCTTGCTTATAAGAAGATGGTAGAAGAAAAACAGAAGAAGGACCCCCAATATAATTCTTTTCCAAACATACCTAATGAATTCAATAGAGTCATGCATGTTATGGAAAACTTTGATAGTGTAGTTGGTAAGTTAAGGGAACAAAGGGAAGTCAAAGATAAAGGAAAGGAAAGGAAAGGGTGGTTGAAGAAGATGTTGAAGTAACATTGGAAGAAAGACCTACAAACCAGCCACCCAAGCAATTAAGAATTTATTCCAGGAGGAAGAAAGCAACAAATGAAGAACAAATCCTGCCAATCCCAATCACTGCTAAGGGGCCAAAAGTAGATTATCCTAAGACTACATTTCCATCACCACCCACACAAGCTCCTTTTCTTGTGATTTATCTTGATTCTCCGCCTACAAGCTTTGTCCCTCCCGAGTAGTTGCCTTTAAAGAAGGAAATGACTAAAGTAAGAGGAGTGGTTGAGTACTTTGATACAGAGGAGGATGGCATCTATATCAATCCAGAGGGTATGCAGCTAGGAATGCCTCTTCTTGAAAGGGAAATTGCCTCAAGTTCAGGACAAAGTAATCTCAGATTGGGAAAGCTTGACATTATTGCTCTAAATAATGTAGATGACTTGAGAGTAGAAGCTTGTAAGGAGTTTATGGAAGATGATTCCTTTATTGAAACATCTGCATTGAAATATTTTTGGTGGAAATCTAAAACTATAGAATATGTAGAGAAAGTAGCCACTGAAAGGAGTTTGCATCCAGAATTTCCTGAAAGTGTCATCCAAGAAAATGTGAGAAGCATTATGAATGATGAGTTACAAAAGATTATTTCCTAGGAGGGCAGGGAGCTTGTAAAAGAGAGTGGTGTGATACTACTACTAGAATGGAACATTGTTGATGCTATTGTTCTAGATGCCATAAGGAGGGTTGAAAGGCCTCTGTTGCAAATAGAAGAAGAACTGGAAATGGCACTCCAGAGTTCAACATTTAGTGAGGATTGAGATGCATTGGCAATATAGTCATTAGTTGTAGGATCTAGGCAACTAGCCTTTGCAGAGCCATCATATTTAAGTGGACAATTTCTTGTGAAGAGAGTTATTGATACCCCAGCTTTGGAGGTAGCTAACATGGTTGTTAATGTTGCTAGGTTCACTAAAGAAATTGTGGAAAGTCTCACCCTAGAGAGGGATGATTTCAGGAATAAATATTGAGAGCTTCTCAATGAATATGGCAATAGGTAGCATAAGGTATTTGTATTATAAACTAAGATAGCATTCTATAAACAAAGGGGAGAAGTGCAAAGAGAACTCAACCTAGCTCAAGTCACCCACCTCCAATGCCTCTAGTTGCAAAATCTCAACATTTACCTCTAGTCCAAGCCTTAGCAATGGTACCATATAGTTTGGGACAAGGATCACTCTCAGTTGAGGAATCGATCCAACTAGGTCCCAACTCGTGTAATGAACAAACAAGGGAGCAACTTCTCCTGCAAATTGAAACATATAAGGGGTTGTTGGAAAAGGCTTAGGACACAATGTATGAAAATGTATTAAAAATTGTTCATACTATTTGAAGCATTTGAATGAGAAGATCCAGGTTAGAATGAATAGAATGCATGACAATTATTCCCTAATGATCAAGAAATGGGATTGTTCCAAAGGGACAAAGAGTTGGCCATGCCAATCTCGAATAAGTGGATCCCAAGAGCTGAGAGATTAAAGTTAATAGTAGTAGGAGTTGGCCAACATGAAGATAAATATCCCCATGTGCTTCCAACCTATACATTTGTGTGTGAAATTAGTGAGAAAAATTTTCAAGGATACATAGCTCCACTAGAGCAAAAGATAAGAGAATTAATTGCTCAGTATGATTTTGTAGATTTGTCACCATTTCCAAATATTTTGCTCACTAATTATCAAGTGAAATCACTGCAAGTGTGGAAGAAAGAGATGGATAAGGTTATAGATTCCTAGGTGAATAAAATATTTAAGGAAATTGATATTAATGTCTTTAATGACACATTGGGAAAGTTGACGTTTATTGTTAGCTTTCTAGAGGACTTTGACAAGGAATCCAATTCTGTAATCACTAAGTACTCCCCATATAGGAAGACATTAGATAAAGTTATTGATTTCAATTGGCCATCTGATGAGGAATATGAAGATTGGGGAAGAGTATTGGTTGACCGATTTGGTTTGTAGACATGGATGTGAAACATATAATTGGTCCAGTATTGTACAGGTCTGGCCTTAGGGATTACAATGTATAAAATATATGTTTCATAGGAAGGTATCAACTATTGATGATGCAAAATCTTGAATGAGATGCAAATTCATTTTTGGTCTACATTATTTTGTCATCTTGTTTGATGAGATGGACATGCTACGATGAAGAAAATATTGTTTTTGACATGTGCTTTTGGGAAGGAAAAGTTGTTCCTTTTAATGAATGTAAATAATCTTTGTCTCATATGTATTCCCTCCATTTTGTAGAATGCAAATATAGCTAAATTAGGGAATATTTTTTGTAGCGGTCCAATTAGAATGTGATATGCGTACATCTGGCCTGAAGCTTGCTTTTGCTCCCTTTTTCTATAAAAGGGAATCCAGGGCCATTTGTGTAGGTCTTTTGTTGAATTCTAGAACTGAATTGTGAAAATTTGAGAACACAGAGCGAATATGTTGAGTCTTTATCTAATGCTTTGATTCTAGGTAGCATATTTTGTTAAATACATGTTTTCTAAACATATATGAATGATAATGGAGATTTTTTGAATCTATAGTCTCCAATTTGATTGTGTATACGAATTATTAATGAAATTCTGATCAAAGATCATTTCCTTAATTGTCATCATTTCACACTTTGATATATGTTTTGGTTTTAGCTCTTGTTCATACAGCGAGTTAAAATGCTTGAATCAAATCATGAATTCATATGCATGGTCATTGGATTTAATAAGTATTCTATAGAATTTTGTTACATATTTTTGAATTGGAAAGTGATGTCACTTAGATCTTGAATGTTTATAATTAAATATACGTTATATTGCAATTTTCTTAGACTCCTAGCCCGTAGATAATGGCATTGATCCTAATACCTTTAAGTCTTTCCCATGGTTCTAGTTACCTGACTTAAGAGCAATCTTCTAAAATAATCATTGATCTATCTTTTAAGTTGTTGAAGTTTGTGTTATCTTATGTTCTTGACTTAAGATGTATAATTCATTCAAGGAAATTCCAACTTCTTGGATAATTTCTTCTTATTAGTCATGGGTGAGAATATATTTGCTTGAATATGCAATTTGTATGTGAATTATTTGAAGGAGCTATATAATATACATTGTGGGACCACCCTCCCAGGTTTTGCAGAGCTCGAACTGCAAGAGATAAAGCAATTAATGCTAAATCTCATTCATTGGCCAATTATCTTGCAGGTATTCGAGAATTGAGTATGGAAAACTCATAGGTATATGAGAGGATCTGATTGGTTCATTGTAAACAACCAACACCATGAAGGGTGTTTTAGTCCTAGTAGAGGTTTTTTGTAGAAAAATAGTGAATTTTGGAATGTCAATAGTGTTTACATATTTCCTATGCAAGATACCAATGTTCAAAAATAGAAAAATGTGCAAATAAGTACAAGAAAAAGTAACTAGGAACAAACAATTGAATGTAATATGGAATGCAATATTTTTCAATTTTGAATGCAATAAGAATCTTTGTAAATGCAATGAAGATGATGAACAATGCACTTTTCAATTTTTTAATGAAATGAAATGATGCAATAAAGTAAAGATGTAGCTTATATGAACCTTCACTAATGTAAATATAAGAAACCCTATATGCAATTTCAGTAATGCAAAATGCAAGAAACCCTAGATACACTTTCACTAATGCAATATGTAATGCATGAATGAATGCAATCTAGATCTAAGGAATTTAATGGTCTCGAAATCGTAAATGAATACTTGAAAGTCAGGTTCACCAAAATGATTGGTGGAAAAATGGATATATGAATATCTCTCTTTATCCAATTAATCACTCAATAATGTCCTAGGAGTCCCAATTAGATTGACTAACAACCTCTCAAGGTGAGTCAATTCATAATGAGGAAGACCTAGGAGGAGGTTCTTTCAGCTTTAAAGGGGTTCACTACAAAGAAAATTCTTGGAAAAGAATAAGAAACATTCAATCTACAAACCCTAGTTATGCAAGCTAAATGAAGAGTGCAAATAATGAAATTATGTGATAACAAGGTAGGATGTGTGTACCTAAGAAATCTAGAGATATTGTGAGGATTCTAGAAATGTAAAGAATCTACCAAAAAGTGCAATGGAGGACTAAGACGCCTAGGATGGCATATTAGTCCCACTGTTGTTTTTCGGGGTAGAGGAAAAGTCTTCAGATGTCAGAATCAAATCTAAAGGAATCTCTAAAAAAATGCTTTGAAGGACTAAGATGCCCAAGGTGGCATATTAGTCCCATTCTTAATTTTTGAAAACTCTAAATGTGATCTTGATCTCCAAGGTTTTCACTTGCTTCTCTTTCGATCTCAAGTTCTGAAACTTTTGAATTTGGCCTATAGGTGAGTTTTCGTGAAGATGACAACTTTGCAACTCTTACAACTTTTCATTCCAAATGATGTTCAAGACTTCAACCTAGATCTGCAATCACAAATATTCAAGAGGGTAAAAACTTGTTCTTTGTTAGTGAATGGGGGTTTTCCTTGGTCAAACTCCTTGTTGGTATTTAAACCTTGAAATGAAATAATATTAATGAAGGAAAGGGTGAATGAACAACATGCAATGATACAACTCACCAAAACCTTATAAATTTTGCAAACTTGTGTGCAATGGTTGCAATGGATATGGATCTTAAATCAAAGAAATGCTCTTGAAATATATAGACTTGAATTGCTTGCTTGAATCAAAACCCTACACCACAAATGTTAGCACAACAACACACATGATGCAAGAAGCTATTTGATATGATTCTTGAATCTTGATAATGGCTCCAAATGCTTGATAAATCTGCTCTTGAATGCTCTTGTAAACTCAATTTGATATTATGAATGCTCTCAAAAAAGACTTGGATTGAAATGAATGAATGAACCTTGTATTTATACTTACCTATGCTTAATATCCCAAAATTACATCACACTAAACTAACATATGAATTCATTAAATAAAGGAGGCTAAATTCCACAAGAATTTGAAATTAAATCCCAAAAAATGACTTAAGAAGGACTAAGACACCCTAGGTGGCGTCTTAGTCCCAAGCCATGAAACTTGCGGCATAGACACCAAAAAGGGGCCCAATTAAGATACCTCAAAATCAAGGTCCCAAGACCTTTGGAGGACAAAGACGCCCTAGGTGGTGTTTTAGTCGCTACCCAAAAATTAGGGACACACTGATGGAATCATTAAATTATCATTTATGCATTGGAGAATGTTGGGATTAGCCAAAAAAAGACAAAATTCATAGGGCTTGTGGATGCAAAATAGGACCAATTAAGCCATAAAGAAGCATAAATAAAGCTAGGTAGGCCCAAACAAGTGTAAAAATGCAAAGGTATGCATTTTACTACAATACACTTGTTTATATAGGCAATCCATCCAAGTTACTATTTATTAGATCCCAGAGGCTAACATTTATAAAAATTGAATTTAAAACCCTAATTTCTCACTTAAAACTCAAAAAAAGGGGCCAAATGGGACACATACACCACGTGTGTTGTATGGGTCTCACCTAGATGGGACTTATATGCCCAAGGTGGTCTATGGGTCCTGTAGGGCCTTCTTTGAGAGAGAAAGTGTTGAGGAGTTAAGAAATTAAGTCTATTTGTTGATCTTGTTGGGATTTCGATTGAAATAAGCCTCAAGATACATAATATAGGGTCTTAGGGGCCTATTATAGATGATATAAAGGTCATAAATGCAAGAGGGCCCAAAATTCAATGTGAAAGTGTATATAAATACACTTTACAACATCAAATTAAGGTAAAATTAGATCTATTTAGCTTAAAAGGACCCTAAATCCAATGTGAATGTGTAAAACACATTACAACACTAGATTAAGACAACATTAGGTCCAAGGGCCCTAAATTTAATGTTAAGGTGTAAATGAATATACTTTACAACATTAAATCAAGGAAAAGTTAGGTTTATTTAGCTTAAAAAGGGTCCAAGACCTAATGTGGATGTGTAAAACACATCACAACACTAGATCAAGCTAACCTTAAGTTCATTTGAACATTAATCATTCCCAAATTAAGAGAAATTGTACCATCTCCAAGAAGGGAGTACAATTTTCATTGTTATAATATGACACCAAAAAACATGGTTGAGGTTGTCCCTATTAGCATCTAGAAATTCATTTCATTTCTAGTACTTGATAACCTTTCATTTTGTGACATAATCTTGATTTTAGGCCCCATGTTGACTAGTTGGATTGAAACTTCCTCCATTAGAATTTCCCAATCCATAAATCATCATGAAAATAATAGTTGGTAGAAGTTTTTTATAAATCATAATGATCATGTGTGTGCTTAGTTTTGTGGCTTCTAGATGAGTTTTGAGGCAAATTTTAATGTGTCACTATTTTGGAGTGAGTCCAAAGGATTCCATAAAATATTTTAGGTAGCTCATTTTTGGTGATGACCCGTATGTTACTTTGTCTTCAAGTTCCTCTATCTCTATTTTCTTGGTCATTGGAGGAGTTTTGAGGCTCAAAATGAAAAAAAGTAAGCACCCTACTAGAGGGTCCAATTTACAAAGGAAATACAAAAATTCAGTTTGTTGTGCAATTTTCAGATATTGCACAATGATCTAAATAATTAATAATGGTATCTTGCAAAAAATTTCGGCCTCCAGAGGTCATTTGTACCCGTAGCATCAATTATGTTATTTGGTCTACTGAAAAATTAGAAGTCCTATGTTCACTACAGTTTTAGATTTGTAATTATTTAAATATTTTAATGTTTAAATAATGTGGGGAAGGGACTTAAATGTTTTCAAAGGGTATGTGCAGTATCATCATGGAAAAAACAAGCCCTTAAGTGTTGAAAAATTCAAAAAAAATAGAGTTAGGAAACTTGACGTAAAATTTTGAATAAGTTATCTATATTATTTCCAAAATATGTAAGAACGGAATCTGTAGCAAATTGAATGTAGTTTCTAAACTACTAGGTTTATTTAAAAAATAATAATCTATTTGGTGAAAATTTGAAATTTCAATGCAGTAGTTTTAAAATTTTAAGGAAAAATAAGAAGTACGTGTCTGTCTTACCACCCTAACCACAATAAAATGATAATATTTTTTTACAATATTTTAGATATAAGTATAGGACTCATGTCCCAATGTGATGCCTATTTTTTTGTAATTTTTTTCCAAGTAAATAATTAGTTATGAATTTTTTATTACAACTTAAAAAATATATAAAAACTTGTATGTCTGACCACCTTAACTTGGTCAAAACTTCATGAAATTCATTTTTTTTCTTTTTAATCCTATAGTATGCAAAGCATAGAATGTGACAGATGTTTCAGATTCAAAAAATGTGATACCGTTTGAATGCTATAGATGTTTTTCAATCAGCCTATCAATCAAGATTTTAGTCGTAATTCATATAGAAAATGAATAATAATTATTTTTTAAACTTAAAGTAAAGCATAATTTATATTGGTGGAAAGTTGAGAATCTCCTTGAAAAACCCTTTTCATGTCATCAATTTTGGGTAAAAAAAGTCGTCAGCCACATACCCTACACTTAGCCATCATATTGCAACTTTTTGGCCTATCATGATCCTGCACATACCCCAAATACTTTATAAAACTTTATAAAATGATTTTTTTCCTTTATAATTCTCTTTTTTCCATTATGTGCAATGAAATTCCCTCTCTTAGAGGAGGCTTGTGGAAGTGTAGGCAACAAGGTTTGGACTACTTCTTGGGTGCCAAGCTTTTCCTTTCATGTGCAAATGCATTAAGGGGTAGTTTTAGGGTTGGTTAATGACTAAAAACTATTATTTTGACTTCCATAAAATTTACTGAAGCATTTCCAATTCCCAATCAACCTATTTAACAGGGATTTATGTGGTTTTTTTGCTACTATAACACTAAAAATGGCCCAAATATAGTAATCACGATTTGCAATTCATTTTGGCACCATATATCTCCTTCAAACCTAATTTCTACCTTCTTCCAATGCTGAAATTCATTCCTCATGCTTGGAGGATGGTTATTTGAATTCTTTAGAGGTTTAAATCTATTATAATTACTATTCTTTAGCTTAAAAAAATGTTAAGAAACATGCCTTGACAACTGTGCAAGTAATTTTAGTGCCTAGGTAATGTTTTGGATTGTATTTTGGGCATTTTTAAATATCAGATTAGAGGTAAAACTATGATGCAAAAAGATTGTTCATATGTTGGGCTGTGGGGAATTTTTTTGAGATTATTTGAAGGCAGAGTATGAAGAAAGTGGTTTCCAACTAATTGCTTGGAAAAATGTCAAATGAAATAGAGGTGTTGATCGTGAACTTTTTTCTTAAAAATATATTTTAAAGAGTGAGATTTAATTGTAGAGAAGATAGAGACACTTTAAGGATCCCAGTGGATAAATTTACATAATTAAAATGCATTATTTCATTTCCTATATATGGGTTTTTTTTAACCTAGAGTTAATATTTTTCCCTTTCAATTGAAATATTGTTGGAAAATGGATTTTGCATATACGTGAAAAAAGTTGCACGAAATTTCAAGTGAAGTGTGATAACAAACTTTAGTTGCAAAGTAGAGTGAAGGAAAATGAAATGTAAAGTGAAGATAATATTACCATATCGTACTCCAAAGACCATTTTTAGTTGTAGGTCAAGGGTTTCAAGTCTACTAGGTGTTATTAAGGGATTGAATCAAGGTTTCTTATTTTTATTTAAAATGTGGTCTTTGTTTCATTTGTGAGGGTTCTAAAATTTTGGAAGAAGCAAAGCCCAAGGGGCATGTGTATACTTAGGAGAAATTGTAGAGGGAAAATGGGTAAAGTCTATAATGGGTGTAGTACATAGTTGTTAGTCATTTCATTATGTTAATGTTGTAACCCGATCTGTTATATATGAATACATACTGCAATATAATTTTCTCAAACTTTGGCATGTAATTCTCTTTGAAGGAAATAATCAAGGGCTATCAAATTATTCAATAAATATTTGATGTAATGAGTTCTTCTTTTGGTTTTCTATTTGTTTAAGGAACATTATAAATTCTTTCCTTGGAATAAAAATAGTGTTATTATTTCAAATGGATTGTTAAGTAAAATTATGTTGCAAGCTCATGGGGATCTCACTATCACAAGGTGATAAGTGTTTAAGTATATCGTTAGGTTATGCTTTGGTTTTGTGATGTGAAAGTGTAGACTATTATGAATTTGTAGCCCAAGTTAGGCACTAGTCTTTCTTTTTCAATCTCCTCTTCCATAATTGTTCCAAAATTGATAATTCTTTTAAATAACAAGCATTTATTTTAAGTTTAATTTATTAGGGTTTCTTTGTATTTAGGGAGTTTAAGAAATATAAGGGATATTCTTAGGATTTTTTTATTTATCACTCCTCTAGGTATTTGAGATAAAGACATGTCAATTTAAGTTATTACCAGTTTGTCATACTATTCAAAGTATAAGGGATCATGCTAGATTTTGTTGATGTTCTAAATATCATTTATTCATATATATGTAAACCTACCATTCATCCACATTTTAAGATTCTTTAGCTTTGTCTGTGAGAGAGATTTATTGTTCTCTATGACCTATAATAAGATTACCCTCTTGAGGCCTATGGAGCTTGAAGTATAGAAGGCTAGGTCTAGCCTTGTTCATTGGCTTTTCTTGTCATTATTTTGATTGTAGGGAAATTATTTCTTTGAACCTTGTAATCCCCATGTTTAGGTAGTATATTTTATCTTAGAAATAAGGGTTGTGGGAAAAACTACCAATAGTCCCTTGGAGTTATAAAATCCCTAAGTAGGCCTCCTAAGGGGAAATAATCACTAGAAACTTTTGATCTTGAAGATTGCATGAAGCATGAGGAGAGAACATACATGGTACTAGTGTTCTTGGTTGTAAACTAAAAAAAGGAGAGGATATAGGAATTTTGATCCCCAAGCTCATCCAAGGATATGAGGGAAGAGAATTTATCCTATAGGCCCTCAAGACAAAGTATAGAATCTCTTTCCACTACTTCAAATAATATGCTTAGAGATTAGTGAGAAATAAAACGATTAGTAGTTTGTGAATTTTCCTTTGACTTGCATGTAATATGTAAGGTAAAGTATTTAGATAAACACCATAATGAATAAAATATTAGTAGGTTAGTACCTCAAAATAACATATTTTTTTGTAGAAATTTGGAAGGAACACAATCACCAAAATACATAGAAAAGCCAGCTCACCATTGGTATAACCACTTAGAATCTTAAAAATTAATATTTTTATCCTAGTATGTCACACAAACACCCTGGTAGGTCACACAACTTCCCAATTAGAATAGGCCCACCTAGTTATAAATTATTGCATAAAAAATGAAGTTATGTTAGTTGAAAGTTGATTTATATTGGGTCTATGGTGCGAAGAGGTATTTTGGACAACATATGATCCTACAAAACCCTTTTATTAGCATATAAATAAGACTTTTTAATAAAATTGTAGGAAATCAACTTTGAACAAATGAATATGGGTTCCTAATAGTATAATGAAGCAATGACCCAAAGAAACATTAGAAACACCTATTCAGGTTAAGATCACTAAAATATAATATCATAGTCGAATAGTAGAATATTGCAATGAAAATGAGTTAATTCTAGAATATTGAAGGATAACAAATAAATTTGGCTAGCATAACACCCTACAAAGTTAGCTCTCTATGGGAAAGCCTAATTAAGATTGATAAAAAGATGCAAAAAGACATGTTTGTAGCCACCAAACAAAATTATCTTTATAGGTCACAAAACTACCCAATAGGAACATGGTCACCCAATTGTGATCTACACATGACAAAACTAAAGGAAATAAGTTTGATCATTTACCAAAAAGAGACATGTCATCATTGGGCGTGCCAAAGACGTGTACATACAATTTTGAGCCTACTACAACAAGATAAAATGATATTAACCTATTCTACTCAAAATAAATGCAACACTCAAGATTAATCATAAAAGTTAGCAAACATTGATAAAAAAAAATATGAAAGATTTTATCAAAACCAAGCATTGGTGTACCAAGATGAGACAGTTGTACTCATAAATGGTTGGATGTGACTATTCTTTCTAGCAACATAAGGTTGCATGTGAGATGATTGATAAAATGGATTGGGGTGGTCTTCAATTTATAAAATTTTGGAGAAATCCAAGGATAGATATTATTGAAAGATGAAATCAATGACTCATATTGGTTGAGATCCATGGGGTGATGGGAAGAGGACACATGTCCTTATGTGGTTGGAGGAGATGGAGGGAGAAGGATTAAAAAAATAATTAAGGGTGGAGATTCTCCTTGGAGAAAGTGAAGGGATGAGAAGGAAGAGGTACTTAAGAGTAGCTTTGGAAGAATTAAAAATTAGATTGGAGGTATGGGCAAGGATTTGACCCATGTGACATGGTACGAATGCCATGTCACAAGTACAAAGGCCCATGCGTTGTGTACAAAAGGTCCATGCCTTCACACACATGTGGGGATGTGGAGGATTTGACTAACGTTAGGGATGTGCAAGTGGATAATTAGGAGATTAAGTGGATTAACCTACTTAATAAAAAATAGATGAAATATATAAATAAAATAAATAAATAATTTATTTAATTCTTGAGGAAGAAATGATAGACTTAAATAAATCCCTAAGTTAGATTATAACAGAAGGATGATTAATTAGGCCAAAATAGTACAACAATTATTTGCTAAAATGAATTTATTATTAATTTTTATCATTTAATTTTTTTAATGAAGAATAGAACAACATATATAACCACGTCAATAAATAAAAGATTATAACATAAATTTATAATGAAATGAAAACGTCACATGTGGGCACTGTGATTCGAGAAAGTCAAGCTCGTTTATGGCGAAGGACAGCAATTATTCACTGTCATAAACGCAAAAGCTATGAATAGTGAACTACTACCCTTCTTTTCAAATATGACCATATTTTCCTCCACGAACTTCCTCTAGAATCAATGGTAATCTGAAATTCATTGGTACTTGTCAGTTTGTGGGACCATGCGTTTAGAAATAAACATTTGAGATTGTCAGATGATCTAGAAAGATTAGAAAATAATTATCCTGAGCCAATCTTGCTTGCCGTGCCTGATTGAAATATACATTAACTTTCTTCATATTCAACTGGCGCCCAAGGTGTGAGGAAATCTATGGCTTATTTCTAAACATTATTCAGATCAATAGTCAAAGTTTAGTTTTGACTAATATTCATTATGTTTTAGGGTAGATAAGTACAAAATTAGTGTTTGACTATTAAATCTGATGATATTTAGGTATTGACATTACATAACGTAGAGAGATCAAGGATTTGAAAGATGCTGTGTGTTTTAGATATGTTGTATTCTTCAGTTCCATACATTCCTTCCTCGACCAGAAACATACCATTAATGCTCAGGCAGTTTTCTCTTCTAGCTCGGAGACTCTTCTCCTGTCTGTTGAGGACTGCTGAGGATATGCGGGACTCTTACATAAGGCGATCTTATCTTCAACACCATATCTGGGCGGGAGATAATGGAAGAAGTGCTAACATCCCCTGGAATAATCTTGGAAGACCCAGCTTAGTTTACTGAGCTTCCCACAAAATCTTGTAAATTAGTGATAGCAGATTTTCACAGTTCATAAAGATTATTGTTAAATGTTTTTGGATTAGATTGTGTCAGTACTTTTGCATTATTATAACATTTCGGATCACTCTACGATCCATCATCAGAATAATAGAGAACATAAGAAATAAAATGAAATATTGCAGACTAAAAATTGCGAAAAAAAAGAGGGAGGAGGAGGGAGGTGAGACAGAGACCTGCATGCCAGTGAATGTAAATATTACTGGGTTTTTGGATATAGACAGTTATAGGACAAAGGTGAAGATTGTTACCAAGCACTCTCTCTCTATGTAGAGAGTTTACTGTTGTTGTACAGGAGGTTTTTACCCCATTGTAAAATATTGTCCTTAAACCGTTTGATTGAATGGGTTATAGTGTTGAAATGTAATAAAAGGGTTTCTTGGATTTTGACCAAAGCTTGTTTTAAGAGGATTATGCTTCATGATTATCACTGAATGTCTTCTCTAATCTCAAACTTTGGGAGAGAGATCCCCAATAGAGGCTTATTAGTCTGGCTGCTGAACTCTGCGGTTTTGAGACAGAGATCTGCATGACAAGTGCAAGAAAAAAGTTGTAAAGGTTAAGTTTTTAAATCTCTTTTCCTTCTGTTCTTTTTAAGGGCTACAAACTCTTAAAATATATGACCCTTGCTGTTTAAAAAATAGTTAGTAATGAGAAGCCAATTAAATATTAAAAACATTGTCTACCATTTCAAAAATAATTCAGAATTTCTTGGTTGTACTAGTTGCTGAGTTATTGTATTTCTCTGATAACTGTTGTATGTTTCTTCTATGACTCTAAGTAATTCAATTTTATTGAATAATATATGTTGAAAGTAGTTTTCTTTCTGTTGTATCAATTATTATTCAGCTGATTTAAAGAAACAGATAAGATTCAAAATCTCCACTATTACAAGTCTATTCAAAATCTTCATTTTTACAAGTATGTTCAAAATCTTCAATTTTACAAGTCTGTTCAGAAGCTTCATTTTTATATATCTATTTATTTTCATGGATTAACACTATTAAAATAGGAATAATAATCCATTTGTTAGCCCTTACTTAGGACCTACTTTTTTAACTTTTAATTTTGATATTATTTAAATAAGTGTTTGATTGTTTGAAAGGGTGAGTGCTTTGACTTACTACCACCCTTTAGGAATTTTTGTTCACCTTTGTTGTTTTATTATATTGTAGGCTTTTCAGGTTTCAATATCGATATTTTAAAATATAATATATTAATTAAATAAAGATATTAGCTTCAAAATATTTATGTTGAATTTTTATATAAGATATATGGGTATCTATTTTTTAATCTTTTATTGTTAAAGTTGAGATTATTTGGATATGTCTTATATTGATGGAGGTCATAAGGGGATCAGTTACTCTACATTAATGTAACTTGTTTAGATTTACAAGCTCAATAATCTGAAAAGGGTAAAACTTCATGAGCTAAATAACTTTTCAAGGGTTTGAATTTTGGTGACAATAACAACAATGTCAAACTTAGCTAGTGCTCCATGCTCTCAATAGTGAAATCGATATTTCTCAAAAACTTTTGAGTAGATGTATTTAAGATAACTATGATTGTTTATTTAACAAAGAGTTATTTTATGCACTACAACTAAATGAATAAACCCATATCAAATACAATATTTTTAACGTATTTTGTTTCAAAACATTTAATCATTGCTATCAATAATTTTTTGCTTCTTTTTCCTCTTTTGTTGTGGGATTTCTTCTATTTTTTGGTGATACTTATGTTTCGATATTATTTTAAGTTTATTCAATAAATGCTCTATTCATCAATTAATAATTTCATTTGTGGGCTATAAGTATTAATTTGAGTTGTAAAAGGTCATCAAGTTTAGGGTTTCAATGAACAATTCATACCATTGCAATCCACCCCTTGCTATCATTGTTGTTATAGCTCTCAACATAATCAATTATATTATTATTGTTATTAATCCCACCCTTGTGACAACTTAGGTCTTTATTCATGGATTTAAAATATTTTTTCTAAATTTTTGTATTAGGGAATGTGAATAAGAGTGGTATTCAAGTGAGAGAGAATGTTTATCCTATATGTCTATGATGATATAACACCATTGGAATTTTTGGTAGATTATAGATATTGATTTAGCAATTAATATTGTTGATTTTATTTCCAATTGCATGACATGCATAGGCTTATAGCATATTATGTCGGTTCTCATCCCCTATTAGCAATTAATATTGTTTATTTTATTTTACAAGTTTTTCCTACCAAAGATCTCAAAGAATATTTGCATTATAAATTAGGCTCTCTTCACTTTCTAGAGAACATTCAATATATAAATTAATCTACTTAAAAATTTCTTCTAGTGAAAAGACCCAAACTAAGAAAATAAGTATTTTCCTCTTACATTATACTTGATATCTAAACCAACTTCTAATTCCTTGTTGATAACCATTAAGGAATAAAAACAAACAACTACTAGTAATAAAGATTTGATGAAACCTCAAAAAAATTATAAACCAAGTATGTCCACACCTATTATCAAGACACATTAGTATGGAAGGATAAATAGATCTCCTACTCAATCTAGTTGAACCTTGAAGACCCAAACCATTCAAGCTATTCCTTCATAAGGAAAAATTAAAATATGTGGAACATCAACAATATCTCTTTAGTACCATTCACATTTCTCACCTCATGTTGGGGACACTCCTAAGTAATATAATATTATTACTTAATCGATAATTATAAAAATTTAGAGAAATTTATGGAGATATACTATATATGAATTTCATATCATGCAATATTTGTAGCCTTATAAAGGCTTCTCATAATATATTTATAATCTCTACATGTAGAGGCTTGATCCCATGGGTGTGTTTTTCCTTTATGAGGTTAAGGTTTCTAGTTTTTTCTCTAGTATGAATAAAAAATGATATGAGATCATGCTATGTACTTCAATATATTGAAAAGTATGGTCATGGTAATACATTTTTTATAATTTACCTAAGGATGAACTAATGCAACATACTGTGTAGGTTACAGTTCACTTTGATGTCCACAATTTGGATAACATCAATGTTTATTTCCCAATATTATCCTTTCTATAATTTCCTTAGTAGATGATCTAATTCACCATGTCACATATGTTACACTTCATATTGATTTCCAAATCATCAATGTTTATTTACCCCATGATGAAACAAAAAGAATGACCTTATGAAAATCAAATTTTTACATCTTGTTCCTTTTCCAACTAGTTAATATATGGTACTTTTGATATACTTGACTTTTTTTGAGAATAAATAGAGTTCTCTACCAGTGTGTTGATGTGTAAAAAGCATGATGTTAGTATTGTTTCATAAACCATTATGGTTTACAATTACTTAAATTTTAATAGAATTTTTATAGCTCACATCCTTATTTTACATAATCTAATTATTATGAAGATCTTAGTAAATTCCTCATACATCATGATTACATCATAATATTATCGAAGTGCATGTGATATACCATCAAATTACTAGAAATAAAGGTTTCTTAGTTAAAATGTTTTTTTATTTCCAACCATAGCCTAGTTTCTTTTTAGCTAGTTGTATGATGATATTTTTAGGAAATATCCTAGAACATAATAATTCATAAAAAAACTTCATTTTTGGCTCATATATGTAAGATCTTACATACTACTTGAATTTAATATTGATGAAATGCTCATGTGTCTAATGATATGAAGTTTCACTACTATCTTATGGAACATAATGACTTAAGATTATCTATAGATGCATGAGTGTAATTACTCAACTCAAAGTAATTAGCACATAGAACGATGAGATAATCCTCAAATTATAGGAAGAAAACTTCAAAAGCATGGGATTTTAAATTCTAATGTGGTATACTAGGTTGCACAATGTACTCCAACTTCACCTCTTTGTCTGCAATATTCTCTCTTAGAAAATGATACTTAATTGTAATATTTTTTGTCCTTGAATGCATCATTGGATTCTTGAAAATATTTATAACACTAGTATTGTCACAAAGAATAGAAATACGGTCTCATCAAGTTCTCTATTTTCATCTCCTTTAGGTTCTACTTCATCCATAACACTTGAGTGCAATAGGAAACTACTACAATGTGTTGGTTAATTTTAACGAACCAAGCAAGCCTTAACAAATATATATGAGTATGCCAAAATCAATTCTTGAATACTTGCTAGACAAGTGGCCAACTAACAAGATAAAGTGTATATCCCTTTATCTCCTGCACTTTGGGTTTTACCAAGTCTGGGAGGGTGTTCCCACAATTCCTAATAGATAACTCATTCTGACAATTCACACGTACATTGTAAATCAGGACAAATAGATTCTCATTAATTGCAAATAAGATGAAATCAATTGCAAAGGTGGCAATTCTTTGAATCAACTATGCATCTTAAGCTGAGAACATAAAACAACAATAAGCAATAGGCATATCAACGATTATTTTAAGATATTTCTCTTAAGTTGAACGATTGAAACCCTAGGAAAATCTAATGGGCTAAAGATTAGTCTCATTATCTATGGGTTAAGAGTCTGCGTAAATTGAAATATAAGGCAGATTTAATTCTAAACAATTATGATCCAGTGATATCACTTTGCGATTCACAAATTAGTAACTAAGTACTATAGACTACTTATCAAATCCGAATGACTTCATATCAGAAACCATGATCTAATTTAATCATTTTAACTCATTCCATGAACAAGATCCAAAACCAAATCATACATCAAAGCATAACACAATAATAATTAATGAAATGATCATTGATCAATATTTTTATTAATAATTTTGACATGAAACCAAAGGGAGAGACTATAGACTCAAAGAATCTTCATTATCATTCAAATATATTCAGAAACCATACATTTAACTAAATTTACTATCTAGACTCAAAAAAATTGATCTAAAGTCTCAACTATTTGCTCTGTGTTTCTTAAATTTTATGAATTGTAGTTCCAGAAATTCAATAAAAAGATTCGAACAAATGGCCCTAAATTCCCTTTAATAGACGAAGGGATCAAAAAAAGACTTAGGCCAAGTGTAAACTTGTCAATTGTATTGGACCACCATAAGACATATTCTGAATTCAGTTATATTTGCAATCAAAATGGAGGGAATACACATAAGACAAAGAATATTTGCATCTGCACCAGAGAGTAGCTTTTCCTTCTCAAAAAGCACATGTCACAAGAGCACATCCAATTCATCGAGCAAAGTGACAAAATGATGTAGACTATAGGGTGAGTCAGCATCTCGATCAACATCCTACATTGTCAATAGCTGATACTTTTCTATGAAATATATGTTTTATCTTTACAATTTCTAAGGCTAGACCTATACAATACATGACCTAGTATATGTTTCACAATCCAGGCTTTCCATAGTACAACCTTTCCCATTCCTCATACTCTTCCTCAAATGGCCAATCAAAAACCATAATATCATCCATGGAATTTTTGTAGGGGGCATACTTGGTTACAACTACATTGGATTCCTTGTCAAAATCCTCCCAAAAACTAATAAGAAAAGTTAATCTCCCTAGAGTATCATTGAAGAAATCAATGTTAACTTCTTTGCATATTTCATTTACCTAGGAACTAATGACCTCATCTAGTTCCTTCTTCCATGTCTACAATGGTTTCACTTCATAGTTAGCAACCTCAATATCTAGTAATGGGGACAAATCAGTGTGGGCATATTGAGCAATTAATTTTGTTATCTTATGCTATAATGAGGCTGCATACCCCTAAAACTTCTACTCACTTAACTTGTATACAAATTATAAACTAGTTGCACCAGAGGGTACTTATCTTCATGTTGGCCCACTCCCACTAGAATCAAATTCAATCTCTCAATTCCTGGAACCCATTTATTCAAAGTTGGTATAGCCAACATCTTATCCTTTTTAGACAATTTCATTGCACACACCATCAATACATAATTGTCATGCACACTAATAATTTTGTCCCGAATCCTCTTATTCAAATGTTGTAAAGCAGTGCAAAAAATTCTTGATATATTCTCATACATTGCATCTTGAGCGCTTTCTAACAACTTCTTATATACCTTAATTTATAGAAGGAATTGATCTTTATTAAATAAACTAGAGCTTGGTCTATTTGTTTCTTCCTAGAGATGCAGTTGATTCTTGTCTTCGATCACATGGTACTATGGCTAGAGATTAGCTATGAAGTGAGTGTTGCATAGATGTCATTGGAGAAACTAAAGATGGGTGGCTTGAGCTAGGCTGACCCTTTTCTCTTTGCATCTCCTCTCTTTGTTTATAAAGTGCCAATTCAGTTTCCAATGTAGCTACTTTTTGTTGGCTACTATCATAATCATTCAGAAGTTCACTATATTTAACTCTAAGATTGTCTCTTTCCAAGGTTAGGCCTTCCATAGTTGACTGAGTAAATTTAACAACATTGACAACCATATTTGCAGCTTCCAAAGTTGGGGTATCAACAACTCTCTTTACAAGCAACTACCCACCAAGTGCTGATAGATCTACTAGGGTTAGTTTCCTAGATGCCAGGGATAATGACCATATTGCCAATGCATCCCAATATTCACTAAAAGTAGAACCTTGAAGTTCCATATCCAAATATTCCTTTGTCTTCACAAAAGGTCCCTCAACCCTTCTTATTGCATTTAAAACAATAGCATCTACAATATTCCACTATGGTAGTAACAATATACTACTCTTCTTTACCAGCTCTCTGCCTTGTTGGGCATTGATCTTCTTAAACTCATCCTTCAAAACATTTCTAAAATTTGCCTCAATAACACTTTCAAAAAATTTAGGGTGCAAGCTCCTTTCAATGGCTACCTGCTCAACATATATTGCAACTCCTTTGATTTCCACTAGAAGTCTTGAAATTTTGAAGTCTTAATGAAAGAATCACCTTACATAAATTCTTTACTGGCCTCCGCCCTCAAATCATCTATAGTATTCAGTCTACAAATGTTGAGCTTCCCCAATCTAAGGATGATTTGTCCAAAACATGAAGCAATTTCTCCCTCATGCAGAGGCGTTCCTATTTGCATTTCCTTAAGGGTGACATAAACATCATCCTCATCTGTGTCAAATTAATCAACCACCCCTTTTGTTTCAGTCCTTTGCTTCTTTTGAGGTGGTTTCTCAGGAGGAGCAAAACTTTCAGGAAGCATGTCTAAATCAATTACAGGTAAAAGGGCATGTGCAGGAGAAGGTGGCGTTGCAACTTCTAGGGAATATTCCTTTGGTCCTTTAAAGATAGCAGGGGCTATTTGGCTTATTTCCTCACTTTTTATTTTCCTCCTCCTAGAATAAATTCTCAATTGTTTGGGAGGTTGAAGTGTAGCTCTTTCCTCCAATGTCACTTTAGTATTTTCCTCAACCACTATTGCTTTCCCTTTATCATGAACCTCTCATTTCTCTCTCAAAACACTAACTACATTCTCAAATTTATCCATGACATACATAGCTTTGTTGAAATCACCCTGTATATCTAGCAAGGGATCATATTGAGGGGTGTTCTTTCTCTAAGCTTCTACCATTTTTCTATAAGCCAAATATTTGGCTTTTCTTTCATCTTGTTCAGGTAAAAGTTGGATATATTCCTGATGATATCCTCAGGGTAATCAAAGACATGTACAAAAGCACTCATTTTCTTATCTACTTTGATTTTACTGATGAAACCCTCAGGATCATGATTCCTTAGATTCACAGTCATTAGTTCATAAGGAGTCAACAAATGCTCTTGTTCCTTAATTACTCATTTTGTTATAATGTAGTATGCAAATATTGTACATTATGGGAAGAACGATCCCTTCCTTGCTAGTTTTGGTAAATGTGTTTCCTAGGAAACTCCCAACTATCTCATGATTCCAAGGAAACCAATTCTCAAAGGAACATTGGCTAGAAAATTGTATGGACCCAAGCTACTACCATATACCCTAAAAATTGTCTTATCATGATATAAAATCACATCTCCCCAATTATGGTTTAGATTCAAATCTGACCTTAGCTCTTTGGGTCCTAAGAATTCATGGATTTACTTAGGGATTCTAGGTGGCCGATATAGCAAGGCTTCCCTTATCCTAGATGCAAAAGCATTTCTAAACATTAAAAAATTGTATCTCCTATCATCTCTATCCAAGACACGGGTCCAACACTGAACAAGAAAGTCAACACCATCTCTCTTCCTTTCTAGTATAATCTCCTTTTCAAAGGCCTTTTGTCAATTAGACAATAACATATGCATCAACAATGAGCACCACCAGAATTTCACCCATTTTTTTTCTTCTTGTAATCCAACTAAGTCCTCATGGATGTGGTCAGCCAAATAAGTTCCATACTCATAGAGAGTATTGTATGGCGAATGTTACATATGTGAGGCCAAGTAAATATACTCCTTTTGTTATGTATCAGGTGGATTGGCACATACAATCTAGTAGAAAGAGTATACAAGGTTTCTAAAATAACTAGAAAAATATTTCATTGGAAGAGGTTCAAGCTCTTTATCATCAATCCTAACCCTTCTTCGTTGTTTTTCGGTCCCAACCATTGCAGTATGCAGAGGTAACATTTTTGACTTGATGAATACCTTGGTTTTATTATACTTTGTTCTGATGGCATCCATATCCAAAGGAAGCATACTCGAATTCCTTTCATAAAGTTCAAAAACCTTTTCAATTTCTTCACAAGTTATCTTTGCCATGACCACGCCATCATATGTTCTGACCACCCTAGAAACCAGATCATACTTTGATGCAATATCTTTTAAAAGGTCCACATCCATGTACACATTGGGGATGACTGGTCTTCCCATATTCAAATCCCATGGGTTACTGAAAGGAGACCCAATATTTCTATTTCCAAACCAATGTTGGAACATTTTCCAACCCATGTAGGGTACCTCGGCATCTTTGATAAAGCAAGATTTATCTATCAAACCCTCCTTCACAGTTGGGCCATGAAACAGGACCCTTCCCTCTATTTTCTTATTTGTAGATTGGGGTAACAGGTCAATTACATCCTAAGAAAGGGATCTAGATTAGGTAGAGGAAGAAGCACTTTGAGTTTTGGGAGCCATGTGTCTAGATAGGCAAGAATTTCTTTGGAGGGATTTTAACCTACTCAACCCCTAATTGCAATATGACTTAGGAAAAATGCTAAAATTGGGCAATTCACAGGGATGCGGGTTTTAAAGGCACAAATTAGTCCCATATTTAAAAGTAATAAAAGAAAAAAAATGAAAAGCACTTGTTTTAAAGTGGATTAAGACAAACCCTAGTTCAGAAATTTGGAAAAGCATAGAACTATGTTTATGGTACTTACTACTTTCAATGGTGAGAAAACCCTAATGCTGACCCAAATGATTTCTATAATTTGATCCTTAGCTCCTCATATTTCCTTAGACACGTTTCCAAATCTCAATTAAGCAAGCGTCAGGCGCAAACATAATTTTTTTGGGGAAGTAGAATGAGTTACTTTCTCCATTAATGTCCATTCATGCGAAGCAAAACAATTGCAATGGGCGTACTTGCATTTTTTCAATGCATGTCATTCATCCATGGTTGAGCTAGATGTTTCGAACGACTTTGATTGAGTCAAACTCATTTGAATTCACAACCTAGCTCCAACTTAGACTGTCAACCAATGAAAAGTTGCTGACAAGACTCTCCCTATGGATGAGAGGGCCCCACCTACTAGTAGTCGTAGAACACATGTGTCAATACCTCGCTAATCTCGTCACTTTTTAAAGAACTTGCATCTTTCCCTATGAGCCAGCGGGGAATGACTGTGATCAAATTACCTCACACACCAGACACTGTTGATCTTCAAATTTGTGGGCACCAAGACAAGACATATCGGTTGAGCCCACATAAATGTGGCATTATTTTGTTGATCTCGCCAGAATTAAACTACATCTACTTCAAATGAGTGAGCCAACTGGGAATAGTTCAGATTGAGTCCCACGATCTCATGACCAACAAACCTACATGAACACTCAATAGTTAACCATAAAAAGGGGGCCTTGACTAGGCTGATGAGATGTTACCCCTCGGGAGTTTATGACTTAAATGTAAGTCATTTGTATGTGAAAATTAAAGACCGACCTTAGGGTATTTAAGAGATTATGCAATCAGGGATAACCGAATGATTTAATATGAAGGGGTTGGTAATAATTGTAAAACCACCACTCGAAAGACAACTTATATTACTGGTGACTAGACCAAGAGGTCAACACAGGAAAATAACATCCAAAGGCCAAAAAAAAAATTGGGAATTGAAAATTTTGTAAGACCCTAAACCCTATTTGCAATCAACATACCATGTTGATATTGAAGATAAAAGATCTCAAAATACTAAGGATTTTCTAGGGTCTAACATAATGTACTCCACTTTTATTGAATATAAGGATACTAAATCCCACATCTTGCTCAACCAAGATACAATATATTCACCAAGAAAGAAAGCTCTACCACTTGTAATATTTTGGTCATCTATACTTCCAAACCAATCTGTATCTATGTGTGAATCCCTAATCCAAATACCTGCAAAACACAACAAATGAATACATTAGCAAATCAAATGCAAATAAGAACAAGGATTCCCCATGAAATCCATTAACAAAACTCAAAATAGGAATGAAGAGAAGAAGATAATGAAAGAACAAGAAAGTAGATTAAATCCTATTAAAAGCAATGCAAACTCTTGATCCCATGGGGGAATTGGTGCCAATTTGATGTGAAAATTGGCCCTTTCCCAACTCCAATGATGCAATGTTGATAGATGATGAAGAGTGTTGATGAGTGATCCACTTTTGTGAAGATTCAAATGTGCTCCAAGATGAAAACCTGCATAACCTAGCTATGGATGGATGAATCTTGCAAATGCTTGAAGATGAATTTGAGTAGAGTAAGTTTACTCAAATTGTGGATGGTCAAATGAGGAGAGGAGCTCTTCATTTATAGATTGATAAGTTGAAAGCATGCCCAAAATAGAGCAATGTGGGACTAAGAATGAGCCAATGACAAAATGCCACTTGTCAACTTGTGAATGGATGGAGGATGTGCAAATTTTGAAGAATGTGCAAAGAGGGGGGAGATTCAAATTCAAAATATGGCTTAAAGGATGAGGTGAAAGGTGAAACAAATGCACATGGCTCAAGAAAAGGACATGTAAGAGATTTTAAATGCTTTGTTGGAAGGACTTATTCCCACTTGGATTTTGAATTTAAATTAGGGGAATATTCCTTAAAATATGCCTTGTTGAAGGAAAATAGAAATTTAATAAATCAAAAAAGTCTATTTTCATGTGCAAGTTGCAAAATCTAGAGGATTTGATGGATTAGGATTAGCATTGATCATGATTTGATTAATTTAATGAGGGATTAGTTGATTTGACCATTTTGACTTATATTTTTGGATTTAAATAAATCAAAATGAGAGGAATAATGATTTAGATTTAATTAAATAAATATTTGATTTATTTAACTAAAGAGGGATAATGTTAGATTAAACTAAATAAGGTTTTAATTTATTTAATTTAATAAATAGACTTTAGAGATTTAATTAAATAAAATTAATTATTTAATTAAATAGGGATAATTAGATTAGATTGATTGACTTAAATATTGAGAGAGGATGATTTGATTAGATAATTGATTTATTTAATTAAGAGAGGAAATAATGATGAATTTAATCAAATAAGGGAATTTAATTAAAAAATTAGACCGAGGGATGATTCAGGATGAAACGATTTTAGTAGTCAGGATCAGAGTGTGATATCAATCTATATATTTTTGATGTCTACACTATATATGTAGTCAATGTGATATTTTCTCCAAGATTTTGAAAAAGGGGGCTCTCACACAAAGTGGTCCTTTTTAATCAAAAAATTAGCACATCATTTGTTGTGCTCCCCCTAATATTTTAACTTTTTTTAATAGAATTTCAAAAATCACTAAATTGTGGGAAATTAACTAACACCGTGTAGTTTATGGAAGTTTTTTTGGCTAATTTTTGAAGTGGACACATCTTGAAAAGTAGAATTTTGAGCATGCTCCCCCCTATTTTTTTTGAAAACTAATCAAAAATCATTTTTCAATGTGTGTAGAATGGAGTCTAGTTTCTAAAAATGTAATTTATTTTAAAATTCAATGAATGAGTAAAAAACTATACACAAACTAGCATATATTTATTTTTGACAAAAAAATGGAGACACTAATAAAAGAAGTTAAAGATGCAAACCTTAATAAAAAACTTATATGGTTAGATAGCTAAGCTCGAGAGCTTAACATCACCATCATTTTTTTATATATTTTTATTGAAACATGTGTAACCTAATGGAGAGCATTGATCAAAAATATGTAAAATTTTGTCACCCTTTCAAAAAATCATGTCTTTGGCATGAAATGGTCATTCAACACCTTTAGTTGGATTCCCAAGGAAAATCCAACCCAAAGGGTTGGTATTTCCCAATGCAACCCATTGGTGAGCAGAAAATGAAAGTGCATAACTTGGTGAGTGCCAAATTTGGTGCTTGCCAAATGTGAATGTTGAGTTTTTAGAATACATTTTGTTGAACTTTTTCTTTTTTTCTTTTACTTTGTCTTTTTCTTTGTCTTGCTCTGCTAATGAAACTATATACATGAAATAAACATTTACATATGGACATTTACTTTCTTATACTTTAAGTTATATTTCATGTATATAGTTTCAAGATGTTTTAGAGTTTTTTGGATCTTTTGGAGTTATAATGTAAATTCTAGTTTTTGGAAGATCTCTCTCTCTCTCTCTCTCTCTCTCTCTCTCTCTCTCTCTCTCTCTCTAATTTATATCTCCCTCCCTACCAACCTCCTTTGATCTCTACATCTCTCTATCTCCCCTCTCCCTCTCCTTCTATCTTTATATATCACTCTCTCTACTCTCCATCTCAATTCTCTCTCTCTCTCTCTCTCTCTCTCTCTTTTATCTCTCCTTCCCTCTCTAGTTATCTCTATCTCACCTCTCACTCCCTCCCTCACCTTCCATCTCTAATTTTATTTATCTCTCTCTCTCTCTATCTAAGTTATCCCTATATACCTCTTTCTCTCTCCCTCCATCCCTCCTTCCCTCTCAATATCTTTACCATCCTCCTTACCTCTCTTCTTCTCTCTTTATCACAACTCTCTATCACCTCTCTCTCACTTCTCTATCTCTCTCCCTCTCTATCTCTCTCTATTATCTTTCTCTCTATCTCACCTTTCTCTCCCTACCTATCCCTCCCTCCCTCCTCTCTCTATATCACTTCTCTCTCACCTCTTTCTCCCTCCTTCCCTACCTCTACCTCCATCTCTCCTCTCTATCTCCCCCTCCCTCTCTCTACCTATCTCTCTCTTTGTTGCTCTCTCTCCCACTCTTTCTCTCCATCCTTAACTCTCCCTCCATCTCTCCTTCCCTCTCTACTTCTACCTACCTACCTATCCTTCTATACCTCTTTCTCTCTCCATCCCCCCTCCTTCCCTCTCTCTCACTCTCCCTCTCCCTCTCCTTCCCTTTCTACTCTATCTCAACTCTCTCCCTACCTCTTCCTCCCTCACTTCTCTCTCTCTCTCTCTATCTATCCCTCCATTTTCCTCTTTATATCTCCCATCTCTAAGTTCTCTCTACCTACAGCCTCTCTCTAACTCTCGCTTCCCCATCTTTCTATCTCTTCTTTCTTTCTCTCTACCTACCTCTATATCTATGTACGTCTATCTATATCAACTATCCCTCTTTACCTCTCCCTCCCTCCCATATCTCTCTCCCACCACCCCTCATCCCTCTCTCTCTTCCTTCCACCCACCTTCACTCTCTATGTCTCTCTATTTAACCTATCCCTATATACCTCTTTCTCTCTCCCTCCCTCCTCTCCATCAACATCTCCAGCTTCCTCCTTACCTCTCTGCTTCTCTCTCTCTATCACATCTCTATATAAAGGTCTTTCTCTCTATCTAAAATCTCTCTCCCCAACTCTCCATCCTTCCATCCTCTCTTTGTCTCTATCTATCTCTCTCTCTAACTAATTCTATCTATATCAACTATCCCTCTTTACCTCTTCCTCCCTCCCTTCTCTCTCTCCCACCCTCCATCCTCTCTCCCCATCTCTTCCACCCACCCTCCCACTAGTTCTCTCTATATAACCTATACCTCTTCCTCTCTCTCTCGCTCTCTCTCTCTCTCTTCCTTCCACCCACCTTTTCTCTCTACTTCTCTCTATGTATCATATCCCTCTATACCCTTTATATCTCCCTCCCTCCCTCCTTCCCTCTCTCAATCTCTCTACCTTTCTCCTTACCTCTTTGTACTTCTATCTCTCTCTATCACATCTCTCTATCACCTATCTCTCTCACACAAACTTCTCCCCCTCCCTCCTCTCTCACTCTCTTCCTCCCTCCCCTCTCTCTCTATCTCCATCTTTCTATATCTCCTTTCCATATCTCTACCTACCTCTCTCTCTCTCTCTAATTCTATCTATCTCAAATATCCCTCTTTACCTCTCCCTCCATCCCCTCTCACTCTCCCTCCCTCCCTACCTCTCCCTCCCTCTATCATTACCTCTTTGCTTCCTTTTATCTTCCTCTCTCTCTACCTACCTCTCCATTTTTTTCTCTCTTACCTCTTTCTTCATCCCTACTTCTCCCTCTATCTCTCCTTCCCTCTCTCATTCTCTATATCTCCACTATCCATATCTCTACCTACCTCTCCCTCTATAAATCCATACTACTCTCTCTCTACCTACATCTCTATCTCACATATACCTCTTTGCCTCTCTCTCTTGATCTCTCTCACTAATGTGAACCAAGATGTGATACAAAAAGGTGAGGAATGTGGGGATATTGAGAGAGAGGGAAGGAGAGAGTGAGAGAGAAAGAGGGAGAGAGGGAGAGAGAGAGGGGGGGAGGGAGCGAGATAGAGAGGAGAGAGAGAGAGATGAGATAGAAAGAGTGGAGATGGAAGGAGAGAGAGGGGGAGGAAGAGAGGGAGAAGTTGAAGAGAAGTGATAGAGAGAGAACTAGAGAGGGAGGGAGAGATAAAGAGGTATAGAGAGATAGGTTAGATAGTGATAAGTAGAGAGGGAAGATGGCTATGAGGAAGGAAGAGAGAGAAAGTGGGGGAAGATATATAAAATTAGAGAGGGAGGGATGGAGGGAGAGAGGTCACAGAGGTGTGTGAGAGAGAGAGAGAGAGAGAGAGAAAGAGAGAGAGCATTGAGATAGAGAGAGAGTAGAGAGGGAAGGAAAGAGAGAGAGATCATGGTGGTAAAGAGATGTGATGGAGAGGGAAAGAGGAAGGTAGAGATATTAAGAGAGGGAAGAGGGAGGGATAGGTAAGTGGAGAGAAGTAGAGAGGTAAGGAAATATGGATGGAGAAGTAGGGATAGAAAGAGGTGAGAGAGAGAGTGACAAAGAGGTAGGTAAATAGTGAGAGGGGGACATAGAGAGAAGTAGAGAGGGAAGGAGAGGAGTGAGAGGTAGGGAAGGAGAGAGAGAGAGAGGTGAGATAGAGATAGGGAGAGGAGGGAGGAATGGCGGGATAGGTTGGGAGAGAGAAAGAGATATGGAGAGAGAAAAATAGAGATAGAGAGAGGGAGAGATAAAGAAAATTAGATAGGAAAAGGAGGGAGGGATAGAGAGAGGTGAGATAGAGAGAAGTAGAGAGCAAGAGAGAATGGTGAGATAGAGAGAGAGGAGATAAAAAGAAGTACAAAGGCAAGGATAGATGGAGGGAGAGGTAGAGGAGATAGAGAAAAGATGATCCCTTTTGTTCCTCCAAAGATAAAACAAATTTATAAACCTAAATAAATAGGGGTTTCCCAACCCTCGATGGTTCATTTTTTCCTCCCTTAAAGGAAGAAAAAAAATCCAATGGTTGATAAGCCTAATCCTACACCATCCCAACTTACACTCGTACCAAAAGAAACTAAAATTCTAAAGAGCATAAGCATAGATGTCATGCTATCGCTCATCGATTAAAAGAAAAAAAAATAAACCAACACCACCTACACCCATGGAAACAACTCAAGAAGAAATACAACCTCCATACAAATAAGACATTGAATTGAAATACAAAGTAAAACAATAGGATTCAAACGAAATAATCGTATAACCTCCTATTGCGATTAACTTGGAGGATGATGATGATGAGATTTCGAAGATTCATGAAGAAGTTCATAATGAGCTGAATTTATTATTTTCCACTTCTATGAATTTAGATGGGGGCAACCGTGATGATGCTCCTGATGGGAGTGACCCACCACATATTAAACTGGGTGATGCTCTTACCACAACTTTTGCTATAGTCCCTATAGCTAGTTATCTACCTTTTGTTTATGATGAGCAAGATTGGGATGTGGATGACCTACTCTAGGTTGGATCACATGTGATGTACAATTTTATATTTTATTTATATATTATTTGTGATTGCTTGCATGTAACGTGATCTCTTGTACTCTGCTACTCATCTTTTCTTTAAGTTTGTGATTTTTCTTTGGATGGTTCTTGTCACCCCATTGGTGCAAGGATACAAAGGAAATGAATATACATCATGGAATTATTTTATTTGTATCTCAATTCTTTTATATGTCATAAACATTATCTTTTCTTTGTATTGTAACTTCCTTTTGGGTATGATGTAAAGCATTAACGCATTTAGGTCTCTTCCATATTGACCCAAAAGAATCTTTATTTTCTATCTCTAGGTGTCCTTCCTCATTTTTTTTTGTTGTTCCATAAATATGTGGGCGATGATGACAGTTCCAATCTCTACCATATCATTGTAGCAAAGACATATGGTGACCCTAGATGTGTGGATCCCTCAATGTACATTTCATAGCATTGTATTTTGGGGGAAACTCCTTATCATGATGTAGTTTATTTAGAAAAATATCAATGTTGGAACAGGGATTTTCAAATAAGCTCTTGAGACCCCTTTTGACATAAAATTTATTATTTTCTACTTTAAAGTAATTTCTCACAGCATGGTGTTTAGCAATTTCTTTAAAGTGAGGGCATACACAGGCATTATTTTGCTTTACTTTGTTCATAGGTTGAACTTAGTAATGATTTGACATTCAAGAAAATTTTGAAATTTTATTGCTTCACTTTGTTCATATGAGGCTCAACCTATTGTAAGCATTGGCATGGCATATTGATCATTTTTGACACCTTATCAAGGTTATCCAGTAGTATAACTCTTGATATGAGTATGGGTACACCTAATGAATATCGAACTCCACTAGACCATGTGTGTTTCTCATTTTACCTAGTGTATATCAGATTGCACTAGCCCTTGGGAGTATATTTTATGGACGTAGATCCATCCCTCTTCTTTTTGCATCAAATTTGACATTGAATGTTTTTGTACCTTGTATCAATGCTACACATTTGTGTGTTCTTTTGTGCCTTTTTTGGTCTATCATGGGATCTTAGATATTGGGGACTTGGCCACCTCCTTGATCCTTAGTTATCCTATCTCTCTAACAACTGTACAATTGGACCTCCCTTGATATATATTTCTCTACTTTAGTGTGAGTTTGAGCATAAGTTCAAATTCTCACTAAAGTGGAGGAAAAATTTAGTGTAGGAAATTGTATACCTTTAAAATTTAACATTATGTGTGGGTCCCTTAATTTATTGCACTTAATTAAGCTTCTAATTTTCTAAATTATGCATACCAAAGCCTTATTTTAACTATTTTATGAAAGGAGAACCATCATTAAATAATAACATTTAATATTTAAATTGCCTTAGATTATAAGCGTCTTGAAAATATAGGCCAAGACCCATTTTCCTAGAGGAAAATGGGTCCCCTTTTTGTGCTAGGACCTATTTTAAAATATGTTTTTTTATGCAATTTAACATTCAAAATTCAAATTGAAAGTGTTAGCTTTTGGGATCTCTTTTTTGGGAAATTAGATAAACACTTATAAATATATAGTCTTTTGATCATTTGAAAGAGAAACTTTATGAAGCAACATTCTAACACACTTTATGAGAGAAATTCAAGAGAAAATATTATTGTCAAGAGTATTCAATAGCAACATTATCAATCATTTAGGAAACTAGTAATTTTTAATGGAGAGTGGGAAGAGGAGTGCCTTGGTGCATTTGAATTTTTCACTTGAGGAAGATGAGGCTGGAGGGTCAGATTTTGATGGGGATTATCTAGATGAATGGGGGTTAGTGGCTTTGTGGTGTACTCCTACTGAATTTTTTGCACTCTTTATGCTTTGTTGTTCCTATTGTAGCTTTGGATTGTTCTCTTCCCACCATGACCTAGGTTTGAGGTGTTTTGTAGCTTTCCTTGCTTGTAGGGGTTGGTCCTTTCACCTTTGTTAGTAGGTGCATGGGGAAGGATTTTTATTCCTTACTTTTCCACTACTAGTGTTTCTCAATTGGCCTATATTGGTGTTTATGCCTCTTCTTGGCTTGGATGCCTATCTCAGCTAGGGAGGGTTTATGAATGCTTTCTACATTCTTGTGGGTCTACTTCTCTCGTTAGTGTTTGTGAGTGGTCTGATGGTGCTTGGTTCTACCTTCTTTTTTTTTCAATGGAGCTTTTTTCTAAATATCATCATATATATCTCTAGGTTTGCTTGTCCTCTTGGGACCTCTTGGCCCCTATTTTATCCTGGCCCATTGTTCCTTGTGGGGCCTTTTAGTTTCTATGGGTGACTTCAGCTTGTGTCTTTCCAAGTCTAATTTAGAAGGTTCTTTTTCTATTAGTGTTCTTGTTCATTTTTCTATGGAGGTTTCTTCTCCATGTTCAACAGTTTAATTTGGCTATAGGGTTCTTGCCATGTTTCTTTGCTTGTTCTGGGTTCTTTTCCACTAGAGGAGGAGTTCTTCTAGTTTATTTGCAATAAATGGAGTATGGTTGTCAGTTCAATGGTTGTTTTGTAGGCCTTGGTGTCTCTTGGTGGTTTTAAGTTGTGTGAGGCTATCTCTATTACCTCATTTGGGGGACTTTTACAGAATTTTGATGGTGATCTTCATCTCCACATGGGTGCTCTCATGTCCCTTTGTTGGATCTTGGCCTTGGTTTCTCCTATGTTTGGTTGCTCCTCTTGGGGGTAGGGTTTTTATTTCCTTTTATGCTAGTATTTGAACCCTTTGTTGGGTTTTGGAAGGTTTATATTCTTTGACATTAGCTTCTACTATCCTCTCTCAGACAGGTGGGTGTTTTTGGGTTTTCTAACCTAGTTTTCTATCTTCCTTCCCCTATTGAGGTGGAGATTGTTCTTGTCGGCTTCGATTAGGTTTTTCTTCCTTCTCAAATTCTCCTTTTTTTCAAAGCTAGAATGTTTTCTTGGGGTTTCCTACTTCAACTCAAAGTTCATTATTCTCTTATAGAGATGGAGAGTCACTGGTAGAATTTAGTGGGTTGGTATTTCCTAGCTCTTTGATAGGTGGAGTTTTTTGAGTTGGTTCCTTTACTATTGTTGCCGCTTATTTTTCTTTGTACCTGGTCTCTATTAATGGGTTTCATGCTCCAATAAAAAGAATGACTTGTTACTAGTTCTATGCTATGTACAATCAAAAGCATAGTTTTAGGGTTGTTCTTTCTTGGATCACTTCTTGTGAGTCATACTTTTTGGTGTCCCACTTTTTGTGAGCCACCTACCTTTATGGTTGTTCTATTATGGGTACTTTCCCTTCTAATTTTAATCTAATCAAAACATTATTAGTCATTTGTAACAAAAATTAAGATCCTAACATCATGTTAAATTTTATGTGTGTTCATGTTGTCTTGTGAAGGCTAACAAGTGTTGAAGGTCTTCATGCATTCAAGCATTCAAGCATTCAAGAAAATCAAGCAAGACAAATCTAATTCCTTTGAATCTAGATGTGTGACTTCAATCCTTCAAGGAAGCCATTGAAAGGTGGTGAGTTGAAATAAGTGTTCATTCATCATTTTCTTCCCTCTTTCTATATTTTTATCAAGGTTTAATTACCAAGTTTTGTGGTTTGTCCAAGGCAAACCACCATACAAATAAAATATTTAACATTTTTCCCTTTTTGTCTATGTGTAGATTATAGGTTGAAGAAGGATTGGAGAGATCTTAAAGAGAAATTTTACATTGTTGCATTTATTGTTATCAAAGTTTTCAAGACACATAAAATAAGTTACATAATTTATTTTTGTCATTCCAACAAGTTTGCAATTGGAAATCAACATCTCAAATCCAACATTAGAGAACTGTAAAAAGTTATTTTAGAAGCCCTATCAAAGACCCATTTTCTCAGGGGCGAACCAATCCCTCTTCACACATAAGATTCAAATTTTGGTGATAGGTATATGCCCTCTGACATCTCCCAAATCTGCCTAAAAAGTGTTGTTACAATTTTCTTTTATTTAGAAATTTTCATTTTACATAATAGGTCCTATAGTTCCATTTGTTAATTCATTCTAAATCATTTTCAATTCACTCCTAAGACTCTAAAGGATCAAATCCAACTCTGATTGACTCACCTTGGAAGTTGAAAGTCAATCTATGTACCTTGTTGATTTGCATCCTAATGAAATCCTAGAAATGTTGGAATTAACCTTATGTTTTGGAAACTAAGATTAGGACCTCTTTCCACTACATATTTCTCCATTTCATATAACATAAAATAGAGAAATGACAACACACATTTGGATGAAGAGTTGGAAACAGTGATGAAGATCATCCAGGATGGGAAAATAATATGCATAGAAATAAAATGATTTAGTATGAAAAAGCAATCCATCTACTCAAATGGACTTAAACAGGAAGCTACACTTGGGACAAACCTAATGATATTGTATCCACAATTCCTTGAAGTTTGGGGAAGTAGAGGTGGGGGACATTTCAACCCCACCCACAGGCCTTCATTAAAGCTTGTTGAAGCTTGAAAAATAGAGTCATGCATCTTTTATGTATGAGTAGCTTGGAATTCCCAGCATTAGGCACTTAGTTGCACCACTTTAATTTGCGGGTATGTACAGGATCACCATGGAAAAAATATGCCCTTAAGTGGTGAAAAATTTAGAAAAATCAGAGTTAGGCAACTTGATGTAAAAATTTGAATAAGTTATCTATATTATTTCAAAAATATGTAAGAATAGAATCTGTAGAAAATTGAATGTAGTTTCTAAACTACTGAATAGAATTTGTAGAAAATTGAATGTAGTTTCTAAACTACTAGGTTTATTTAAAAACAAAAATCTATTTGGGAAAATTTGAAATTTCAATGCAATAGTACTTAAATTTAGGGAAAAAAAAGTAGGTGTTTTTCTAACCACCCTAACCACAATAAAATGACAATATTTTTTATTATTTTAGATATAAGTAGAGGAATCATGTCTGATGTGATGCATATTTTTTGTAATTTTTTCCCAAGTAAATAATTAATTATGAATTTTTTATTAAAATTTTTAAAAATATAAAAATTGTGTGTCTAACCACCTTAACTTGGTTAAAAATTCATGAAATTCAATTTATTTATTTTAATCCTATAGTATGTGAAGCATAGAATGTGACGCATGCTCGATTCAAAAAATGTGATACCGTTTGAAAGCTATAGATGTTTTCAATTCAGCCTATCAATGGGACTTTAGTCATAATTCAAATAGAAAATGAATAATAATTATTTATTAAATTCAAAGTAAAGAATAATTTATATTGGTGGAAAGTTGTGAATCTCTTTTAAAAACCTTTTTGTTTCATTAATTTTGGGTAAAAAAAAAGTCATCAGCCACATACCCTACACATACCCATTATATCACCACTTTTTGGCCCATCATGATCCTGCACATACCCTTGCTGATATGGATTTGATTTATTCTAAAATTATTTGTGATGATAGTTCTAATTACATTCTTTATGTTAATAATTGGGAACTATTCATAGCTTTTTGGCATAAATTTCTATGGTTTAAATGACTTGTTTTTAAGGGAGAGAGATTCCTATTGATGAAAAAAAAGAAGTCAAGAAGCAAAAAAAGAACCCTAGAATTATAGTCTAGACAAATAACAAAAAAAATTTATCACCTCTTCAATCGTGATTGATGGAGTAGGGTGTCCAAGTCTTGTGCCCTACAAGCAATGAGAAAAATAATAGTCAACTACAAATTAATTCGTAAACCATGATGTTGGCCATTAGCATTCAACCTAGCATTCTTCCTTGGGTCACCACTGATCTTTCCTAGCACAAAACTGTAAAGAAAGTGAAGAGATGAGTTACGTTTAGGGTTTGGTTACCTCAAGATTCTGCACAAATTGTGATGTGATTTCCATGATGCCCATTAGGGAAAATGCACAGATTTTGAAGGGGAAATTTATGAAGCCCTACCATAGCAAAATAAAAATAAAAATGAGACAAACCAAAAATAATCTCCCTATAGCCACTCAAACTGATTATCCAACTGCTCCAAATTTATTGTTATACAACTAAAATTTAGAGTAGTTGCCTTGATAAATTATTGTTATCTATCAATATTGTATTAATTTAATAAGATGATTTTTTGTTATTCGAATGAATGATTGTTACTCAAATTTACAATATAATTTATCAACTTATCAAAAATTTTAATGTTTTGTTTATGCTTACAATACAAAGATAAATGATTTTCTTGTTTTATATTGTGATCTCAAATCTGAACAATAATATCAAAGTAGTTTATTTTATATTAAGGTAGTGTTATTTTCTCTTTCAGTTCATTACGTGACGACTTACTAACTGACCAAAAAATTCTCAACAACTTTAAAAAGAAAAATATTTAAAAAAAAAAATGAAACTATTTATCTCAAAGATTTTTTCCTTTTCTTTATACAATGTTCTACTGAACATTGTCCTAAAGCATCGTCACTTTTTAATTCATTGATATTTTTTCAATCCCATAAATGTATAAAATGTGAAAAGTCTATTCTAGTTATTGATTATTAATCTACTATCTATACAGTTTATTTGACTACTAAAAATTAATTCACAACAAATATTGAAAATAACACAACTGTAATTTCACAAATAAAATCACAGGAATAGAGAAAAAATATGCAACACAATAAACAAAATATTTTTTGGACAAATTGTCCCTAAAAGACGTCGAAAAGAAAACTAGTTCAGTAGATGAGGAATTTTATTAAAATTCAAAAAATAAAGAGTTACGTAAACTACTCACCTCTTACTGGCAGAGCTATGGAAATATTTTTCTTCTTCAAAAATTATTCCCTCAATTTCTCTTGTTGAAATTTTGGGTATGTGCAGGATCATGATGGGCCAAAAAGTGGCAATATAATGGGTATGTGGCTAATGACTTTTTTTTTACCCAAAATTGATGAAACGAAAAGGGTTTTTAAAGGACATTCTTAGCTTTCCACCAATATAAATTATGCTTTACTTTGATTTTAATAAGTAATTATTATCATTTTCTATTCAAATTATGACTAAAGTCATGATTGATAGGTTGATTGAAAAACATCTATAGCTTTCAAACGGTATCACATTTTTTGAATCCAAAACATGCATCACATTCTATGCTTCAAATACTATAGGATTAGAAAAATAAAAAATGAATTTCATGAAGTTTTGACGAAGTTAAGATGGTCAGACATACAAGTTTTTTATATATTTTAAAAGTTGTAATAAAAATATCATAATTAATTATTTAATTGGAAAAAACTTACAAAAAAATATGCATCACATCAGGACATGAGTCCTCTACTTATATCAAAAATATTATAAAAAAATATTATCATTTTATTGTGGTTAGGGTGGTCAGACAAACACCTACTTCTTATTTTTTCCCTAAAATTTAAGTACTACTGCATTGAAATTTCAAATTTTCACCAAATATATATACATATATATATAAACAAACCTAGTAGTTTAGAAACTACATTCAATTTGCTGCATATTCTATTCTTATATATTTTTGAAATTATATAGATAACTTATTCAGATTTTTACGTCAAGTTGCCTAACTCTGATTTTTCTAAATTTTTTGCCACTTAAGGGCCTATTTTTTCCATGATGATCCTATACATACCCTTCCACTATTTTTGTATCTAATGTTATTACTGCACCCTTGCTATCACTACTCCCTTTCTATCATTGTGCCCTTCCTATCACTGCAAATATTTCTCAAGAATGTGTTCTCCAAATGCCCATTGATCCCCTTTTTATAATCTTCTCATTGAGCAGCCAATGGCAACAATTAATAATCTCAATCAATGGCTAAGATTATCTTGAATCTAACTAACCACTTTCTAGAATTCCTTAGAGGAATCAATTTATTTAATATTTTTGGGTATGGAGACACCTGTCTAAGCTACATAAACTAACACTCCCTCTTAGCGAGGAAGGTGTTCTACATAACACCCAACTTATCTATGAAGAAGATGAATTTTCCCTTCCCTAATGCCTTTTCCAAAATTTATGCTACCTATTGATCTATAGGTATATACTATAGTTGAACAATCCTCCATTGTACACAACCCCTGATGAAATGATACCTTATGTCTATATGCTTACACCTATTGTGAAACACCAGATTCTTAGATAATATAATGAAACTCTGATCGTCGTAGTGTATGACCATAGTCTCAACACTCTGACCAAACAAGGCTACCAGCAATTTCTGAAGCCATATAGCCTCATACATCGCTATAATAGCTGCTATGTATTATACTTCTAGAAAAATTAGATCCATGGACTTCTGCTTCCTACTATACCAAGAGACAACTCCTAATCCTAAACTAAAGCAGCACCCTGAAGTCTTTTTCTTATCTGATGTCCTACCTTCCCAATCTACGTTAGTATAGCCTATCAACTTGATACCATCACCTCAAGTATATCTTATCCCATACTCGATTGTACCACGCAAATATAGCAACACATGCTTTTTTCGCTGTCCAATGCACTCTGTTTAGCTCAACCATGAATTGACTATGAGAGTTTACTACAAAGGATATAGCTGGCCTAATGTTGACCAAATACATGAGAGACCCAATCAACTATCTGTATAGGGTGAGCTCTACATCCTTCTCCTTGGATGTGTCTACCTCCTTCCAATTTATGATCATAGGTGTAGACATGGCTTTGCAATCCTCCATCTCAAACCTCATCAATATTTTGATGCATTATTTCCCTTGTCCAAGGAAAATCACTCTATCTATCGATCTATCACACCTCCATGCCTAGAAAGTAGTGCATAAGCCCCAAATCCTTCATCTTGAACTCTACTACAAGGTCCCTCTTGCACTCCTCTATAAGTTGTAAGGAAAGCAACGGTGCGGAAGCAACTTCCCTAACGTCAAAACCATAGTGAAGTAAGCAGATAGTACTTTTAATTTTTCAAACTACAATCCAATTAAGACACACATGAAAGATTTACAGAAACAGAGAAGATACTCAAAAGACAACGAACAATAGATTTACGTGGGAAACCCTTTCAAGAAAAAACCCACCACACCAAACTGAATCTCTTTGTATTATAGTAACAACAATTACATACAATCAGAGATACAACTCTCTGGTATTAGTTCACAATAGCTACATTCACTATTCATCTAGTCACAGAAAAGCTCTCAACAATTTGACTCTACTAGAACTCAGAATTGATCTGCTTTTATCTTATCACATTCTAATTTTTACCTTCTGTGCATCCTTATCTGCCATTGCCTCATCATAGAAAGTTTCCATGCCTTTTCAGATTTTTCCTTGCATGTAGTTTTTCTCGAGTGCTGCAACTGATGCAAAAATCCAATTGTCATCCGTTTGAAATCTGCTTCCTCTGATTGGTCCAGTGGGATGCCACATAGGATGGTCACATGCTCAAAGGCGATCAAACTTTGTTGACATATCAGTGAGACACTAACAATGTCTCCCCAATGCCACAAAGTAATTGGCTTAAGTTTCTAATAGTCAGCAAGAGGTTTCAATTGAACACCATGAGTCATACTGAGTCCATCGACATTCAATGTGTTTCTGTCGACAAAAGATTCCTCTATCAAAAAGACATTTTACTGATGCTTGCAAGTCATGTCGAACTCAGAGAGACCATCAGAAAGACATACAGATCTCACCAAGACCTCATATTGAAGTCTTCGAGTCATGCCATCGTGTGTTTTCCATTCGACATGACTATCGCTTTTTGGTGAGACTCATATCGAATGCCACAAGTCACAATGATGAGACATTCTATCGGCAAGACATACCGATCTTCACTATGATCTTACATCGAGTTCCATCACATCTTACCGAGACAGCAAGATTGCTCTTCATTGCTGGGACTTTTCATCGAGCATCACCAAGTCTTACCGAGTTAGCAAGACTTATGCCCAAGTCGCCAGGACCTTTCTTTGAGTGCCCAAAGTGATCCTGAAGATTGTTGGTGTGACTTATTTAGTCGCCAAGACTTCTCAGTGAAGTATTTTCTCATAGCGAATGGACCAAGAGAATACTCCCGTTGGCGATACTTACCTTCTTCGATGAGACCTCTCCCTGATGATCTGTGTGTTAGCCCGATAGCCATAAGCTATCGGTGAGACTTACACCATTCACTGGGAGATCTCACCAAAGCCCTAGCATTAGCCCGATAAGATCAACTGTCACCCAGAGTTCTACCGATTGACAAAAGGTCACGCCAAACACAGAGAGTCACAGCGATAGTCATTTTTGGCAAGACATCAAATCTATCTTGGTGACATGAACCTATCAAGCAAATTTAGAATAGTTAGTCGCCCAGACATGAACAGTGTCATAGCAAATTTCCCTTCAGGAGTTCCATGTCAGTAAGGATTGAGGCACATATTCCAACAAGCTCCCACTTGATGAAGATCTTACTGACACCTCCAGAGCATAATAAAACTACTGAAATTCATGGGCCAAGAGGCCCATCAAACTGGCACACCACGTGTATTTTTCTGTGCTTACAGGCTTCGTCAATGCATTTGCAACATTTTCTAGAGTATCCACTTTCTCCAAAGAGACCTTCCCATCCTCCACCATATCCCGTACAAAATGATACTGTACATCTATATGTTTTGTCCTAGCATGGAAAGTAGGATTCTTTGCCAAACATATAGCACTCTGACTATCACAGTAAATAGTAATTTTTCTTATATCAAAACCAATGTTAGAACACAAAAATTTTAACCAGATTGCTTCTTTATAGGCATGTGTAGCTGCCATGTATTTTTCCTCTGTAGTGGACAAAGTGACTATAGCCTGTAGCTTTCTTATCCAACTCACTGCACCACCATTCATCATGAAAACATATCCACTAGTGGATCTTCTATTGTCAATGTCCCCTACCCAATCAGAATCCACATAACCTCAAATACTGAGAGTCCTCTGTGATTCAACCAGGTTCCCATGGTAACACAAAGCATAGTCTGAAGTACCCTTCAGATATCTAAACACTCTCTTCACAGCATCCCAATGTGTCCTTCTAGGATTAGCCATAAACTGACTAAGAACTCCCATTGCTTGGGCAATGTCTGGCCTTTTATAGACCATTGCATACATAAGGCAACCAACCACACTAGCATAAGGTACATTGGTCATGTCCTCCATCTCAGTAGGAGATTTTGGACAATCCTCAATAGATAGCTTCGTTCCCTGTGTAACTAGAACAACTAGCTGCTTGCAATTAGTCATCCAAAATCTTTCTAGAATAGTCTTGACATACTTACTCTGACTAAGCCAAAGCTGTCTATTTTCCCTATCCCTAGTTATTTCCATTCCCAGAATATACCCTACTCCACCAAGATCTTTCATTTGAAACTTTGCAAACAACTAACACTTAAGATTAGAAATCATTAGCTTACTATTTCCTATGAACAACATATCATCAACATAGAGAGCAATAACAAGGACTTGATCACTTTCAGCTTTGTAATAAACACAATGATCACATTTTGATCTTACAAATCCCAATGACAAGACAAAAGTGTCAAATTTATGGTACCACATTCTAGGGGACTGATTTAAACCATACAGAGATTTCTTCAACTTGCAAACCAGTCTTTCTTTACCTTTCTCCAAAAAGTGCTCTAGTTGGGACATATAAATTTATTCTTCAAGATCACCATGAAGAAATGTTGTCTTTACATCCATCTGCTCAATTTCCAAGTCATACGTTGCTACAAGTGACAAAAGAAATCTAATAGATGTCAGCGTAGCTACAGGAGAAAATATTTCTCCATAATCAATTCTCTCTACCTAGGAATAACCTTTTGCAACCAACCTTGCTTTATATTTTTCCACATTACCATCCATACCTATTTTCCTTTTAAACACCCATTTGCAGCCCACAACTTTTCTGCCTTTAGGCAATGGTACCAAACTCCAGGTATCATTCTTTTCTAATGATGCCATTTCCTCATTCATGGCTTCCAACCAAGAGTTTGCATCGGACATTTTAAATTCCTTTTTCACAGTCCTAGGTTCATCAATGCTAGAAATTAAAGCATAGGCACAAGTAGACTCAATTAAATAAAACCCATACCTATCAGGTTGCTTTCTTTCACGAGTTGACCTTCTCATAGGCTGAGGCTGAGGTGGTTTTTCATCTTCATCAGAACTTTTAGAACTACTTGAGCTCTCCTCAGTATCAGGTACATTTTTAGTTTTCAATTCCTCTTTATCTAGTGTCGGAGGAATTGTTGCTACATCCTTTTCATTTTTTGATTTCTTCTCTGACTACAGATCCAATGTAGAACGTTTCAGCTCATGAAAGATAATGCTTCTACTGTACAAAACCTTCCCAGTCTTAGGGTTCCAAAGCTTGTATCCTTTTATGCTAGCACTATAGCCAATAAAAACACACTTCACAACTTTGTTTTCCAACTTAGATATTTTTTCAAATGGCACATATGCATATGCCTTACAGCCAAAGACACAACTATGTCTCAGAGAGGGTTTCTTTCTAGACCATGCTTCCAAAGGCGTCTTCTCAACTAGAGCAAAGTTAGGAGGAGGATTTACCAAGTAACATGCTATAGAGACTACTTCAGCCCAGAACTTCTCCTCCAAGCCAGCACTGCTCAACATACTTTGTGCTCTTTCCATTATTGTCCTTTTGAACCTTTCAGCAACTCCATTTTGTTGTGGAGTGTAAGGTGCAGTCTTATGTCTTTTAATCCCATGGTCATTATAGTACCTTTCAAATTCATCTGAACAAAACTCACTGCCATTATCAGTCCTTAAACATTTTATTTTTCTACCAGTCTGATTTTCAACAAGATTTTTAAATTCCTTAAATTGACTAAACACCTCTTATTTACTTTTCAAAAAATATACAAATGCTCTTCTTGAATAATCATCTAAAAATGACACATAGTATCTTGATTTATACAAAGAAAGAATATTCATTGGACTAAACACATCAGAATGAATATAATCAAGCAAACTTAAAGATTTGTGAGGACTAGAATAAAATGAAACACGGTGCTGCTTTCCATATATGCAATGTTCACAAAATTCAAACTCAAGGTTACAATCTTCAAGCCCTTCTACCAGGTTTTTATTTTTAAAGGTTTTTAAACCTTTCTCACCAATGTGGCCTAGCCTATGATGCCAGAGTATAGTCTTCTTTGTTGGAAGTTTAACCTCCATGGAGTTTACACCATCAGGAATGTTTACCTTCTTTTCTCCATGAGCAGCATTAAGTGACTTTGCAGAGACACTGTTGCATTGGACAGCCAGTGCATCCAACTTGTACAAAGTACCAATTCGAGCACCCCTAGCTAGCACCATAGAGCCTCTAGTCATCTTGTAGACATTTCTAGAGAATGTGACATGCACTCCAATATCATTCAGCTTACTTACATAAAGTAAATTACGAGCCAGACCTGGTATGTGCATCACATCATCTTTCACTCTTTCATCAAGGAATTGAATTCTAACTCTTCCATGACCAACAATTTCCAAAGATGAATCACTTTCCAAGTACACCTTTCCACCATTGTATTCTTCATACTTCATGAACCAATCTCTATGAGATGTCATGTAGAAAGATGCTCTAGAATCAATCAACCAAACATCATTTGATGCCAATGTAGCCAAAGCTGCAATGAAGGCATCTGCATCACTATGAGAAGAATCATTGCCAGAAGAGTTCTTCTTCTTTTTCTCCTCCTTGTAATCCTTTTGGATATGACCAGGTTGCCCACAATTCCAGCACTTCACCTTGGACTTCTTGCTAGGAGACTTTGATCTCCCTTCTAATTTTGATCTAGACTTCTTGTCCTTCTTCTTTCCTTCTTCCTTTGATCTACCTCTGACAGCCAAAGCCTCCTTTGCCATCTCAGAAGATTTTCTTCTCATCTCTTTCGATAACAAAGAAGCAACAACATCTTCCATCTTGAAAGTGGATTTCATACTCCCAATAGCCATCACCAGATGATCCCAAGAATCTGGCAAAGAACATAACAACAACATGCAACGATCTTCATCTTCAATCTTCACACCAAAAGATGTTAACTGAGTAATCAACATGTTGAAAGAATTTAAGTGATCAACAACAGATCCTCCATCCTACATTCTTAAAGAGTATAGCTTCTTCCTCAAGAACAATTTGTTCATTAAGGACTTGCCTTGATAAATTGATGCCATTCTTTTCCACAAGGAAGAGGTAGTCTTTTCTTCATGAACATTCAGAAGAATAGAGTCTGCCAAACAAAGCCTTATCAGCCCTTTTGATTTTCTATCTATCAGGTCCCAATCCTCTTGCTTCATGCCTTGAGGCATTGTTCCAGACACAACAATCCAAAGATCTCAGTCTACTAATAGATCCTCCATTTTGAGTTTCCACGGGTCAAAATTGCTACCATTGAATTTTTATATTTCCATCTTCCCGGATGTGCTAGCCATCTTAATTTGTAATTAAACTATCAGACCTCTACCAAACTCCCACTAGAAAAGGATTGACACAAAAACCCAACCCACTCACAAGGATAACACAACTAGCCAGGCTCTGATACCACTTGTAAGGAAAGCAACGGTGCGGAAGCAACTTTCCTAACGTCAAAACCACAGAGAAGTAAGCAAAAATTACTTTTAAGTTTTCAAATTACAATCCAATTAAGACACACATGAAAGATTTACAGAAACAGAGAACATACTCAAAAGACAATGAACAATAGATTTATGTGGGAAACCCTTTCGGGAAAATATCCACCACACCAAACTAAATCTCTTTGTATTACAGTAACAACAATTACATACAATCAGAGATACAACTCTCTGGTATTAGTTCACAGTAGCTACATTCACTATTCATCTAGTTATAGAAAAGCTCTCAACAATTCAACTCTACTAGAACTCATAATCAATTTGCTTTTATCTTAACACATTCTGATTTTTACCTTCTGTGCATCCTTATCCACCATTGCCTCATCATAGAAAGTTTCCATGCCCTTTTAGATTTTTCCTTGCATGCAATTTTTCTTGAGTGCTGCAATTGATGCAAAAATCCAACCTTAATCCTTTTGAAATCTGCTTCCTCTTATTGGTCTAGTGGAATGCCACATAGGATGGTCACATGGTCAAAGGTGATCAAACTTTGTTGGCATATCGGTGAGACACTAACAGTGTCTCCCTGATGCCACAAAGTAATTGGCTTAAGTTTCCAACAATTGGTAAGAGGTTTCAATCGAATGCCATGAGTCATACCAAGTCCATCAACATTCAATACATTTATGTCAGCAAAAGATTCCTCTATCAGCAAGATGTTTTACCAATGCTTGCAAGTCATGTCAAACTTAGAGAGACCATCAACAAGACATACCAATCTTGCCAAGACCTCATATCGAAGTCTTTGAGTCATGTTGTTGTGTGTTTTCCATTCGATGTGACTATCGCTTTTCGCTGAGACTCATATCGAATGCCACAAGTCACAATGATGAGACATTCCATTGGTAAGATATATCAATCTTCGTTGTGACCTTACATCAAGTCCATCACATCTTACTGAGTTAGCAAGACTACTCTTCATCGTTGGGACTTTTCATCGAGCATCACCAAGTCTTACTGAGTCGGCAAGACTTATGCCCTTCGCCAGGACCTTTCTCCAAGCACCCAAAGTGATCCCGAAGACTGTCATCATGACTTATTCAAGTCGCCAAGACTTCTCAGTGAAGTCTTTTGTTTCCGTGAATGGACCAAGAGAATACTCTCGTCGGTGAGACTTACCTTCTTCGATGAGACCTCTCCCTAATGATTTGTGTGTTAGCCTGATAGCCATAAGTTATCGGTGAGACTTACACCATTCATTGGGACATCTCATCGAAGCCCTAGCATTAGCCTGATAAGATCAACTGTCACCCAGAGTTCTACCAATCGACAAAAGGTCACACCAAACACAGAGAGTCACAATGATAGTCATTTTTGGCAAGACATCAAC